>CAKNWT010333178.1:11409-25755 GCA_932066315.1 Andricus coriarius
TCCTTTAGCGCGCCGGCCTAGGTCAGTTTTTTTGGATTTTATCTCACTGTATAACATTTAATTTCCACAAATCATTCGGATTTAATTCAAGCACAAGCCGTTTCATTTTCGCACGCCAGGATGGTGCCATGTCCACGTTAGTATACTGTATACGTTAGTATACCAAATAAAGACTTTCTCTTAATTAAGGTTTATGTATTTAGGCTGAAATTCAATCTGATGTGTTTCAATTAAATAAACTTAGTTCGAAAATCGACATATATTCCTATAATTTCTTTTGAGTCTATATAAATCAAATAAAGTTTTTTTTGTAACTTGTCAAATACCTCCACATTGATATCGAAAACATTATATCGTTACTTAGAATAATTAATCAAATACGAATATCTCACAAGCACAAGCTCGAGGCACATGTAATTGATGAGGTAAGAAATATAGTATAGATTATGTATATCAAGCACCGGAATAATTAGTTACAATTTTAATAAAATTCTTCACGAATAGAGTAATAAATTTTGTTTCAGTCAGAAAAAATGAGGATCTTTTCTACTTTGATTCCATTATTGGTAGTTACCCTTACTTTTATTGGTAAATATGATAATATACTCATATTTTTCCGAATTTTTTAAAAGTTTTCGCGAACAAAAATTACAGTATTTAGTCAACTGGTACAAAATTTTGAATAAATTTCCGTTATGTTTTTCTTCAAATCTTTATTTATTAGTATTTTATTTCAAGATCGGATAGTATGGGATAAGGTGTGATACGATATGTTATTATAAGACAGGATACACTGAAAAAAAGGATTAATTGTACCGAGTGAATTTTACTTGGCTAAAGTAAGTGGAAGTCCTGATTATTTTCAGAAAAATATTCATTTGAGGTAAATAAATATATGCACTTTAAATAAAAAAATTTTTCTTTCAGCCAGACAAATGTTAATAGGATTAAGTTAACATCGTTTGATTGAAAAATACGACCTATTGGTCGCAGGAAAATATTTTTTGGAATCAAAGAAATATTTCTTTGGCCTAAACCATGTGCGAGTGCAATAAAGTAGTTCGTACTTCAACTGTAGTACATATTTTCCTAAATGAACAAATTTATTCCTTCAGCCTTAATTATAATTAGCATTGTCATTGTTGTACTTATTCAATTTGAACCATTCACATAATTTAAAATCTTGATGAACCTGAATTAGAAAAATTCGATGAAAAATCCACCTTCAGCAGGAATCGAACTTGGTTCCGTCACGTGTAAAGTCCACAGCGATGACCTCGTAACATGTAAATTCTAAGGTGGAAAGTCGTATTTAACCCTCACCATAAATGCCGTAGAAATATTTCTTCAAATCAAAAACATGGATATTGAATTTAACAAAATATTTCTTTAATCTAAAGAAATATTAAATCGAAACAAATTACGCCAAATTATTAAATATTTAATTTAAAAAAAATAATTACTACGTTGAAACAACTGTTTATTTGTTATAAATAATTTAATTCTAGTAAGCAAATGAAATATTTCCTTCAACTGGAGAAATAAATATTTATGTAAACACAATATCTTGTTCATATAAATAAATGCGCTTCATTGGTATAAATGCATGAACTCTTTGTAATAAATTAATATATTTTTAATGCAATTAATATTGTTTTGAATTAAACTATTATTTCTTTGATTCAAATAAATCTAAAAACTTCATTCAAGGATACAAAATTAATTGATTCAAATGAGTCCGAATCAATTCAAAGAATCAAACAATTGTTTCTTCAAGTGAATAATCAGATTTCAATGAATCTAGACCTTTTGAATTAAGGAAATCACTTTCTTGAATGTAAGAAATATTTATTTGAACCAAGAAAATATAGCCAAAGAATTCATGTCTTTAGATCAACAAAAGATATGTGCCTGGTTTAAATAAAAATAACTACGGGTAAAGAATATTTTCTTGATGCTAAGAAATAGGATTCAAAGGAAAGATAGGATAGGATAGGATGGGAAAATAAAAAAAAGTGAAATATTCTAAATGCTATATTAAATAGGTTTCAAGTCTGTGTTTTGTGAGGGGTTGTCCCCTAATTTCACCAATTTTTTAGAATTATTTTGACTTTACTCGAATTTCGTTGGTTTCTGAACTCCTTTAATTCTTTTAATTCCTCTGATAAATTTTTTCACATTTTGGAAGTACTAAACTATAAAGCCTTACAACTATAAATTCTTCAATTAAATCAGTAAAACAACACTGCACTTAGAAAAAAAATTACGGTCACAAACTAATGTTATTAAACTGTTTTTGCTTAACGTGAGAAAAGCTCTAATATGGGTCGGCAGCTGGGACAATGCCGTGTGATGTGATAGCTGTGGCTTTCGATATGGGAAATGGGCCAGAGCTGGTAGGGGTAGCATAACCTGGGGTAATAATGTGGCACATGGGGTAATGTGGCATACAGGGTAAAGTGGCCTTTGGCGTAATGCTCGCCTCAGGCCCTCGATTCCCGACTTGGTGGCTAGATCTTTTTATAATATAGAGGGATGCGTTATATCCATGTGGAGAGGGCCTTTATTATCGGTTCTCATTTAGGAGATCTCTAAATTTGGTTGTGCAGGATTTATCTTTTTATAAGTGAAAATCCTTAATTATTCGATTCAGTAGTCCATTTCTAGCATCTAGAATCAGCAAGATTGCGTTGTGAATCAGTGAAACGTCTTCCTGATTTTATTCATTGACTGATTTGTCACTGATTTAAATTTTGAGCGTTTGTCTTATATGTTTTGGATTCTCTAAAATTCTCCTATCTTTCTATTTCAAGTCCCCTATTTCCCTTATAATATTCCTTAGGATCACTGTGAAGCTTAATATATATTCAAGTATGGAATAAGTCTTCCAAATTGGTTCCCTTGATGAATATACAGGTTTTATTTCCTTTATCTAAATCTGAATCAGTAAGTTGTCCAATGTGCTAATGTGTTTTGTCAAACACGTGGTGTTTTTGTTAGTGCATACTAAGGTGTTCTGGCAAAAACTAATGTTTTTTGCTTTGATAAAGCACCCCTTGAAACATTGGTTTTTTAGGAAACCCCGTTGGACACACAACAAAGGGATTATTTTAATCGTGAATTAGTTATGTTAAAAGAGATGTAACGCGTGAATAATTATAATTTGTCCACTATGAATCAATGAATGAAGTAGTATGAGGTAAAATAGTATGATTCAGGATCACGTTCCTATTTAATATTTTTACATTATTGGCTTCATATTATTGTTCCAATAAGGTTTTAAATGATACGCAATCACTTCCTTCATTCAACTATTCAACTTTTCACTTTCTTTTTGCTATAACTTTTTTTATTAATATATTTAGTTAAAATTTATCCCTAAGGACAACCGTGGAATTTCACCTGGAGCTGTTGCGATTACCAGAAAATGGCAAAATTAAATATAAATAGAATAACTAGAACTGAAAATTGCACGGTTATGATATATGGTCTTTTTATCGAGAACAAAGCATTAATTTATCATTGAAATTATCAAATTTCGGCATAGATTCAGATAATTGTAAATGCGCGATGAAAAAAAATTTGCCTCATTTTCACAAACTGGACATGGTTGAGAACCTCATTTCGTTAATTAGACTGATATTTTCAGCAAAAATATCTCGAAAGGACTAGCTCTAGGCATATTTAATTAATGAGATAAAATGGGATTGTACAATCTATTTAACACGATAATAGGCATCTAGAATAACCCGTGGCTTCATAGTTACCAAATTCTTTATCAATACAGTCACCAGATTTTTCTCAGAAAACATGACGATCCTTTCTACTCTTGTCTTATCATTTGCAGTGATCCTAAATGATATTGGTAAATATAATAGTATATCTTTAATTTACAAACCTTTTTTGTAATTTTACAAATAACAATGTTTCCGAATTAATGCGCAATATATTCTAATAGAAATCCATGAAAACACTTTCAAGTCCCTGAAGTCATTTGAAATCATTGAATTCTTTTTATATAACTTTAAATTTTTAAAATACTTTGAAGTCCTCCGAAATCTTATAAAATGCATTAAAATACTTTAACTTACTTGCAACACCCTAAACTTTTAAAGTTTCGAAAATTTGCTATTCTACTGTGATTTTGAATATTGTAGAAATGCTGAAAGCTTGTGAAAACTTCAAGAAAACAAATAATTTGGTTTATAATAGCCCCATCCACAGTAATATTATCTCACGCGGAAAAATGTTATAATGTGTGAAGTATTAGATATAATTTTTAATAATTTAATATATTGATTGTACAAAGAAGACTACATGACCAAAATAAAAATTATTTGTTCTATCCGAGCAACTGCATTCAGAAAGATTCCTGCAACATTTTTATATGGTTTAACAAATTCTCGTTATTGATTCAGAATTTTACAGACGGAGAATTAAAAAAACACGAACAAGGACAAACATAAGGCTGATTCGATCTATGAGATAAGAACTATACTAAATATTATATACTGTCATAAAGTGTCAGGATAATAATCACACTATTAATTTGGCTGGTACAAAATATTCAATAATTTCTTACGTTTCTTTTTTTTGAATTCTTGTTTTATTAGTATATATTTTAAGATTTCTTTTGCATTTAAATACCCAGGATTTTTTAGGTAATAAAGTATAGTTAAAAATTACATTGTTTGAAGCTTTGCAGGCTCAATGAAAAGAAATCTTAAGATATTCATGAGAAAACTTTTATTTAATTTCGAAATAAAATCTACTTCGTTATGAATGATCTTACGCAACGAAATCAAAGGATCATAACAATTCACAATTTGAAATTATACTTTCAAACTACCTTCTTTTCGGCTCACTAGATTTAGTTTTCCTCATTTTTTCTCGGTCTTTTTTATACTTCTAACCAGCATGTTTCGAGCCCAATTTAGATCTCCTCGTCAGGGATTTTTTTTAGTAAAACGACAAGTTTAAATAATCTAAACTTATTGCAATTAAAATTCGCATAATACCTGAATTTAAAAAAATGAAAACCATACATATTAATATAAAACGTCACTTTTTTCAAGTTATATCAATTACATAAACATAATCAAAAAATTTCTTCCACAATCATCACGATACTAATTATGTTATTGTTAGAAGTCACAATCAACAGGTCTCTAATAAATAAAGTTTTATTTAATGCATATTAAAAAATTAAGAATTCTGAGTTAGAATATCAGGAAGATAGTCCAGTTAATACTTTTTGAACCTTTTTGAATGAAAAACAGAAAAAATCTAGTATCAAAATATATGAGGTAAACTTTTCAATGTCCCGATGCAATCTGACATTTATTTTCAACGTGGGGACTCTTAAATATCGCCACATTTTAGAGCTTCCACTTTTTTCTGTTGTTACGTATTTCTCTCTGATGAGGAAAAAGAAATTAGTTTGAAAATCTGAATTTAAATAGTGAATTTGTTCATGTTTTGAGTTAATTGCATAACATTATTCATAAGAAAGCAGATTTCATTTCGATCTCAAATACAATTCGTATTTATTTTAAGCTATACCATGCATTAAAAAGCTACGATGCTTTCTTGAGACTTTTTTCCCTTTCTCGCCTTGATATGCTGAAAATAGGTTTTTTTCATTTAGATTTTTTTCATAACATTTTTCATCTAACAAATAAAAAATCCTACAAGTTTTTTTATATAATTTTGTTAAATTGATTCGTTTCATAGTATTTTCTATAATTAAAATCATTGTTTCACAAAAAAATTAATACATATAGGAATGAGATATACTATAATGTCGGACACCAAATAAAAAAAAAATAACATAAATCCCACGTCTATTTACATTTATACAGAGCAATGAATGAGAACCAGACGACGCTGCTCTGGTTTACCCTAACTAAACAGGTAACGATTTTTTTAGTTGCTGTTACTAAAAAATATAACTAGACAGCAGTTCGTCAACTATTTACAAAAGTAATTTGGTTAGCGCTACCGCATATAAGAAAAGGAACTAGTTGCATTAACTAGTTGAAAAAAATCTAAAGTTTTTTCTTATCACTGTAGTTTATGGATAACCTATAATTTCTATCTGAAACTCTTGCCAGGGTTCTGAATTTAGGTTCAAATTACCACAATATATAAGATATTATTTTGTGTTGATCGCGTAACTGATTTCGAAATACAAACAAATTTTTCTGAACCCGCATTCTATCTTTACTCACAGGCATTAGACAAATATAATCATCTTTTTTGTTGTTGCAGAATTGATTTCACAGTCGGAACCTTTATCCAACAGTGACCCTATTCGTGTTGTTTCTCGTACTGAAACTTCTGATACACCTGACAGGTCTCCTCGCCCTGTGAGGCCCAGGTCCAGGTCTCCTCCTGCCGTTCATTTTTCTACTGACAGCTCTTCTTCCCGAATGGCTCCTCTTCCTACCAGGTGCATGAATCCACTCACCAAGCTTCCTTCTAATCACGGACCTGAAAATGATCTCGATCAACTTCCATTTATTCGGCTTACTCGCAGAAAGAGTTCGCACTGGATATTTGAACTTCGAAGATATACATTTCCTGAAAATAAACGACTGATGTTGAGAGTAGCACGTAATGTCTATGGCGCTGTGCCAACTGAAGAACAAATTGTTTTATCAACACCGAGTGGTGTAATCTTTGCAATATTGGAGAGTACTGAGATTCTTGCTGGAGTCTATTGGTATCATGAAAATAATATAAGACGTGCCAAAATAGACATAGAAAGTGGAACGTTTACGGCAATGACCCCAGAAGAAGTGAATGCAGCTCCAGTAGGGATTGGTAATAAAATCAGAAAAAACTTTATAGTAAAGAAAATTGTTTAGTTCATGAAAATCAGAAAACAAAAAGCTCTCGAGCAAATATTAGATGTCCAACTAACTACGATCCTGCTCATTAGAAATTAATATTCAACAACCATACAAATGAGCAACAGAAAGGAAAGTCAACTAAAACCACCCTATCACTATTTCCTAATTCTTTCTCTATATTTTTTATGCTATCGGCGACCAACATTTTTCGGAGCCAATTCAGACTATCATCACAGACTATTTATCGGTAAATTACTGATATGAAAAACAGGGACTTGCTTTAATAAAAATTCACGTAATAGCTGAAAATAAAAACAGAATTATAATTATTATTGTGACTTGAGGTTTCAGCCTTTGAATAATTGCTCCAGAATAAGTGATCATATCGCTATCGCCAGATAGAAATTTTTTGTTGGAAAATTAAATATTATAATTGATTCTCATGAAATATATGTATTGAATAATAAAGATGGCGTAACGTATCCTTTTCTTACCCTCTACATAATGATATCCCACTAACTTAGTTGTCCGTTTGCACTTACACTCGCCGTAATACATTCGTATGTTTCTTTTATTGCTTTTGGAAACCAACTGTTAACTTCATGCTATTCAAAACTTTCCTAAGTTCTATGAACTCTCTCAAGCTGAATACCTGATTCGCACATGATCTTTATAGCATAAATCCTCGTTGTGCTTCCCAGATCTGTTCTCTGCTTAAGTCCATCACCTCACCATTAAGTATTTTACTAACCGCTTTACCTGCTGTACTTATCAAACTGATAAATCTACAATCAGGACCGATTTACTTCCGATAGAGGGCCATGCAGCGAATATTATTTTCTCGTGGGCTCAGAAGCTTATTGCGAAAATGTGCCCAATGGTACACTGAACAAATAATCGATAGATTAAAATTATAAGAAAGTTATAGGAAAAAATATAATAACACCAGCAGCGATTATTATCTACATGTCTTCAGAGGACTTAGATCTTCTACAAAATATACGATTCAAGAATTCCGGGCACTATAAACTATATGGAAACCGAGTATGATAATATAAAAAAAACTGTCCAATAAATTCGCTGCTGGTATAAATCAGATTTCTAGCTGCCTTGTTAAGAAATTCGCACCTTTCCAAAATAATGGAAGAATGCACATATCTGCCCTGTATGTTAAAAAATCGGAAAAATTTCTGGTAGCTAACTATAGACCGATTGCAATACTGTTAAACTTTTCCAAAATTCTGGAGATATGCTTGTGCGCTATTCTGAAAACATTCATACTACCTTTGTTATCAACATTGCATCACGGCTTTGTACCGGGAGATCAACGATCTCAAAAACTTAGTATCCTTTGTACCAATGAGTCAGAGCTTCCTAGTTAGTAACCATCAAGTAGGTGTCGTACACAGACATGTCGAAGGCTTTTGATTCCATAAGCATTAGCTTTTTATTAGAAAGATTGCGTGACCTTGGTGTGCCTGATAAACTCTTATAACTGCTTAAATCTTATTTAGCTGGGCGAGAACATATAGTAAAGTACGGTGAATACTCATCGAAACCTTATGTACCAACATTTGGAGTGGCACAGGGTTCTCGTTTGGGCCCACTTACGGTTATTACTTATTCAAATGAATCTGCAATCTTGCAAAGTTAGCATATTGCAAGGTTTTTCTCGTAAGCCCCAAGATGTGGCTTATGATGTGATACAATCTTTGGCCTATACCAATCAATAGGTCTGGCAAATGGAGCTTTCATTAACTGAGCAAGAATATTGGCTGGATAAGATCGTTAACGGAAATTGTCTGAAAGTTCGCTGACGATGTGAAGATCCACCTTCACACACTGATCAAGGTTGAGATCCTCACAATCAAGCATCTTTAGCGGTCTCTTGGCATCAGTCAAAAGCCCACCCAAGCTCGAGGGGGACGAGACTTTTTGGAAAAAGATTTACAACGTTTGACACCCAAGGAATGAACATATTAAAAATAGTATCCGCTTCAATGAGCTTCGCGACAATATCATAGCATCTGAGGAGGAATGTCATAGGCTAAAAATTTAAAATTGTACAATCACACATTTTTTTATTCTTCACATTCTCTACATTTAAATCAGTAAAAAATCGGTCACTTATTCTAATCAGCAAGAACATTCGTACATTTACAACCCATTGTTACTGAATCAACTAGTGAGAAATGGGTTACTTAATAAAATGAGTGAGATTTTAACTGATAAGTAGTAAAATCTCACTGATTCAAATATAGAGAGCAAGAAATTAAGATACCAAATAAAGACCTTCTCTTAATTAAGGCTTATGTTTTTATGCTCAAATTCAATCTGATGTTTTTCAATTAAATAAACTTAGTTTAAAAATCGACATATATTCCTATAATTGCTTTTGAATCTATATGAATCGAATGAAGTTTTTTTGTTTGTAACTTATCAAACACCTTCACATTGATATCGAAAACATTCTATCCTTACTTAGAATAATTAATCAAATACGAATATCTCACAAGGACAAGCTCGAGGCACATGTGATAGCTAAGATAAGAACTATAGTATAGATTATGTATATCAAGCACCAGAATAATTAGTTACAATTTTATCAGGATTCTTCACGAATAGAGTAATAAATTTTGCTCAAGTCAGAAAAAATAAGGATCTTTTCTACTTTGAGTCCATTATTGGTAGTTATCCTTACTTTTATTCGTAAATATGATAATATACCTATATTTTTACAAATTTTGTTAAGGTTTTCGCGAACAAAAATTACAGTAGTCAGTTGACTGGTACAAAATTTTTAACAAATTTACTTGATGTTTTTCTTTATATCTTCATTTATTAGTATTTTATTTCAAGATCGGATAGTATGGGATAAGGTATGATACGATATGATATTATAAGATAAGATACGATAGGATAGGATAGGATAGGATAGGATATGATATGATATGATAGGGTAGGATAGGATATGATATGATAGGATAGGATAGGATAGGATAGGATGGGATAGGATAGGATGGGATAGGATAGGATAGGATAGGATAGGATAAGAAAATAAAAAAAGTGAAATATTCGAAATGCTATATCAAATAGGTTTCAAGTCAGTGTTTTGTGAGGGGTTGTCCCCTAATTTGACCAATTTTTTTGAATTATTTTGAATTCACTCGAACTTCCTTGGTTTCTGAACTCCTTTAATTCTTTTGATTCCTCTTATAAATTTTTGTACGTTTTTGGAAGTACTAAGCTATAAAGGCTTACAGCTGTAAATTCTTCAATTTTAATCAGTAAAACAACACTGTACTTGAAAAAAATTTACGGTCATAAAATAATTTTGTTAAACAGTTTTTGCTAAACGTGAGGAAAGCTTTCATATGGGTCGGCAGCTGGGACTGCCATGTGATGTGATAGCTGTGGCGTGGCTTTCGATATGGGAAATGGGCCATAGCTGGTAGGGAGTAGTAAAGGTATTGGTGGATGGTAAGTGGTAGAGGGAGACTTGGGAAGAACTAGGAGGTATGGTAATAATGTAGCATAACCTGGGGTTATAATGTGGCACATGGGGTAATGTGGCCTTCGGCGTAATGCTCGCCTCAGGCCCTCGATTCCTGACTCGGCGGCTAGATCTTTTTATAATATAGAGGGATGTGTTATATCCACATGGAAAGAGCCTTTATCATCGGTTCTCATTTAGGAGATCTCTAAATTTGGTGTTATGAGATAAGATAGGATAAGTTACAAGATTGCGTTGTGAATCAGTGAAATGTCTTCCTGATTTTATTCATTGACTCATTTGTCACTGATTTAAATTTTGAGAGTTCCTCTTATACATTTCTGAGTCCCTGAAATTCTCCTATTTTTCTATTTCAAGTTCCCTTTTTGTCCCTATAATATCCCTTAGGATCACTGTGAAGCTTGAAATATTCAAGTATAGAATAAGTCTTCTAAATTGCTTATTTTTATGAATATACATGTTTCATTTTCTTTACCTAAATCTGAATAAGTAAGTTGTCCAGTGCGCTAATGTGTTTTGTAAAAACGTGGTGTTTTTGTGAGTGCACACTATGGTATTCTGGCAAAAAAGGAATGTTTTTTGTTTTGGTAAAGCACCCCTTAAGACATTGGTTTTTTAAGACACCCCAGTGGACACACAACCAAGGGATTATTTTAATCGTGAATTAATTATGTTAAAATAGATGTAACGTGTAAATAATTCTAGTTTGTCCACTATGAAGCAATAAATGAAGTAGTAGAAGGTGAAGTAGTACTTATCGACAATACCTAGAACTAGATTTAGTTGCTCTGCATTTCTAACATCGATTTTGAGATCAAAAATAGAAACATGAGAAACAACCTGGCATCCAACAGACTGAAGTACCTAAGCATCTAAGTAAACTAGTAATAATTAAATATAACTAAAAATAACTAGAACCGAAAATTCATCTTTTATAATATATGTCCTTAATATCGAGAACAAAGAATTGATTTAGCATTTAAATTATCAAATTTCCGGCATAGATTCAGATGTTTGTAACTGCGTGATGAATAAAAATTTACCTCATTTTCACAAACAGGGCATGGTTGAGAGAACCTCATTTCGTTAATTAGGCTGATAATTTCAGTAAAAATATCTCACAAGGACAAGCTCGAGGCATATGTGATACATAAGATAAGATGAGAATGTACAATATATTTTACACGATCATCAACAACGAAAATAACCCGTGGCTGCATAGTTACCAAATTCTTTATCAATACAGTTACCAGATTTTTCTTAGAAAACATGACGATCCTTTGTACTCTTGTCTTATTATTTGCAGTTATCCTTAATTATATTGGTGAATAGAATAGTATTTCTTTAATTAAAAACCTTTTTTGTAATTTTACAAATAACAATTCGTCCGAATTAATGCGCAATGTATTCTAATATTCTTTGAAATCCTTCGAAATCATATAAAATCCATTAAAATACTTTAACTTACTTAGAAGCCCCTAAGAACCTTTGAAGTTTTTGAAATTTTAAATTCAAAATCTCTTGAAATCCTTTAAAGTATAATTAATTTGTTTCAAATCTTTAATTCTACACTAATGATAACACTTTCATCTGCAACCAATTGGCCCCAGAACATGACAGTCTTTTGTTTCTTTATTTTGATACAGCTTCTCGTATTGATGGAATGCTTTATTTATTTTATTTATTCACTATTAAATATTTTTTTCTTGATTTATTTACTGTGATTTCGTAAAATTGTAAAAATTTGGAAATCTTTTCAAAGTACTTTGAAATCCTTCGAAAATTAATGAAATTTGTTAAAATACTTTAACCTACTTGAAATACCCTGAAAACCTATGAAGTTTGGGACATTTAAAATTGAAAATCTCTTAATATTTCTTGAAATATACTTGAATTTTTTCAAATCTTCAAATCTACACTAAATTTAATCGTATCAATTTAATCTTCAACAGAATAGCCCCAGAGCATGACAGTCTTTTCTTTCTTTATATTGACACAGCTTTTCGTATTAATTAAATCCTTTATTTATTTTATTTGTTTACTATTACATATTTATTTTCCTTAATTTATTTACTGTGATTTCGTAAAATTGTAGAAATTTTGCAATCTTGTGCAAATTTAAATACAAGAGAAAGCTTGAAACTGAAAATTCTTCAAAAGTGGCATGACTGACTTTTTTAAAGTGAAAAATTTTTGAATAAATATTACTTTTAAAGTTTTTTTTATTTTACTCTGAGAGAGCGAATGAAACGTGTTCTAGGCCTGAGAAAAAAGCCGTGAACGTGTTTTTCAACAAACAAATAATTTGTTTTATAATAGCCCCATGCACAGTAATATTATCCCACGCGGACAAATTTTACAATGTCTGAACTATTAGATATGTTTTTTATTAATTTTATATATTTATTGTACAAAGCGTATGAGAACTATAAATAATTTTTTACACTGTGTATAAACTATATATAATTTTATCACCTGAGATGGGACCTAAATGGCAACTACATTCAGAAAGATTTTTGCAACATTTTTATATGGCTTAATAAATTCTCGTTATTTATTCAGAATTATACAGATGCACAATTAAAAAAAAACACGAACAAGGACAGACTAGAGGCTCATATTATTCATGAGATAAAAAGTATACCTAATATTATATACTGTGATAAAGTATGAAAATAATCATCACACTATTAGCTAGGCTCGTAAAAATGCTTCAATTAATTCTTATGTTTCTTTTTTTTATTCTTATTTTATTAGTATCATATTTCAAGATTTTTTATGCATTTCGGTATCTGGAATTTTTTTAGGTTATGAAGTATACTTAAAAATTGAATGGCTCAGAGCTCTGCATGCTCAATTAAAAGAAAGATTAAAACATTCATGAGAAAACTTTTATTTAATATGGAAACAGAATCTACTTTGTTATAAATAATTTTACGCAACGAAATCAAAGGATCTTAAAAATTCACAATTTCAAATTAGATTTGCAAACGGAACAATTATCCTGAACCCGCATTCTATCTTGCCTCAAATGCATTAGAAATATATAATCGTCTGCTTTTTGTTACAGAGTTGAGTTCACAGTCGGAACCTTCATTCAATAGTGACCCTACTCGTGTTGTTTCTCGTACTGGAACTTCTGATGCATCTCCTCCTCGTGAGAGGACAAGGTCCAGGTCCCCTCCTGCCGTTCATCTTTCTAACGACATCTCTTCTTCCCGAAGGCCTCTTCTTCCTACCAGGTCCATGAATCCACTCACCAAGCTTCCTTCTAATCACGGACCTGAAAATGATCTCGATCAACTTCCATTTATTCGGCTTACTCGCAGAAAGAGTCCGCACTGGAAATTTGAACTTCGAAGATACACGTTTCCTGAAAATAAACGACTGATGTTGAGAGTAGCGCGTAATACCTATGAGGCGGTGCCAACCCAGGAACAAATTGTTTTATCAACATCCACTGGTGTAGCCTTTGCAATATTGGAGAGTACTGATGTTCTTGCTGGAGTCTATTGCAGTATTAGAAATAGTATGAGACGTGTAAAAATAAACCTAGGAAGTGGAACGTTTACTGAAATGACCCCAGAAGAAGTGAATGCAGCTCCAGTAGGGATTGGTTATAAAATCAGAAGAACTTTTCTAGTAAATAAAATTTAAAATTATTAAATTTAATTCATAAAAATCAGAAAATAAAAAAGCTCTGAATTAAAAATTAGATGTCCAACTAACTCCTATCCTGCTAATTAGAAACCAATATGCAATAACCAAAAAAGGGAGGGACAGAAAGGAAAGTCAGATAAAACCACCCTACCACTATTTCCTTATTCTTTCTCTACATTTTTTATGCTATTAGCGACCAAATTTTTCGAAGCCAATTCACATCATCATCCTAGATTATTTACCAGTGAACTACTGATTTGAGGAATAGAAACTTACTTTAATAAAAATTTATTTAATACCTGAGAATAAAACCATAAT
>CAKNWT010333179.1:0-13248 GCA_932066315.1 Andricus coriarius
TTGGAGGCTTCATTTTGAGAATTTTTGTATATATAGTGCAAAAAAGTGGGATCGTTTATAAAAAATAAAAATGTATCAATTTTGTTGTTAAAAAAGATTCAAAAATCGGCTCGAACAAATCTCTTTGAAATCTAATCAGCTTTGATTTTCAAAAAATACTCAAATTTTATCATGGGCATAGTAAAAACTTTCTTGTATTTTTTTATTAATTATCTTTGGTTTAAACTATTTTTAGTTGCTGAAAAAATACTTTTCTCACAATTTTTTACAAATCATCTGTATCCTCCCAACGAGATAATCTAATTGGAAAATATAAAAAATTATTCCGCGGTATTTGATTTATCATTAATTATTTAAACAATTTCCTATTGTCTAAATGTAGCTTTTGACTGCAGAAAAGTGGAGTTTTTTTCAAAATTTTTTAACAAAACTAACAGAATTCTGGTATTTCTGATATTTTTACAACGTACCTATAGTTGTTTAAACAATTTACATTTGTCTAAACAATTTTTTCGAGAAAATATAAAAAATGTACACCTTCTTTGAGTGGCATGAACAAATTTGGTTGAAATGAAAAGCAACATGGTCAATTTAATTTATTTTCAATTGTTTAAATATTGTTTCATTTTTGAAACGTATTTTATGACTGGAATAAGGCAGCAAAATGTAGTTTCTTTAAAAATTATTTAACAAATTTTATTCAATTCTCGTATGATGACAGTTTTTATTAATTAATAATAATTTTTCTAAATTTTTTTTTAAGATTGTGTTAACAAATGAAAATTGCAGAAACTGTAGTGTTCGGCATTAATTAAGTCAAAAGTTACATTTCAACAATAAAAAATTATTTAAATAATTAACAATAAAGAAAATCTATCGTGTTGATCTTTAATGTAAACCATCTAGTACGTAGGTGTAGGTGTCAACTTGTTAAATGTTGTTAAAAAAAATTTGAATGAATGGAAATCGTTTAAACAATTCTGGTTAATTGGCAAAAATACCAGATGTATTAGAATTCTATAAAGTTTTTTAAAAAATGTACAAAAAACTGCACTTTTGTGTCTTATTCCAGTGGAATGTTACATTTAAACAATAAAAAATTGTTTAAACAATTTTTAAGAAATTGAATCCTCAGTACTGACTTTTTATATTGCCGAATTAATTTGTCTCCTCGTGAAGGTACCGATAATTTGCGTACGTCGTTTGACAGACCAAAAAAATATTTTCCTATTTTTTTTGGGAACCTCACAAAATGAGCCATTATCCCAAAAGAAATTCGAAATTTGTTTTCTACCACCCTAGTGTGTCCTAGAATCAATCAGGAATTATTTAAAGGAATTTTGTATTTTCGGTTGAGTAAAAATGTAAATTTTACTGTGGTTAGTTTATAGATAAGTCCAGTTTTTTTTCTTCCTAAAAGTTTTTTTTTAATTCTACATGATCACTTTGTGGATATATAAGAGATTTTTAACATTCTAGTTTTCAATATATGTATAATCCAAGGATTGACAATAAATAATGGGACAAATTATTGTAATTTGACAAAGTTTGTCAAAATTAACTTTTGACAATTGTAACTTAATTATAAACAAATAGTAAAATGAAATCATTGAATAACCAGTAGAAACACAGCAACTTTAAGCCACGTGATTTATTATCATAGATGTTAATATAAAAAAAATTATTTAAATTAATTATAGAAATGGAATAGGATTCTAATCTGATTAACTAAGTTTAAGGGATGCCAATTCTGCACAACGAAACTAACCAAATCCAGATAAAAATATATTATTTGCAAATCAACGTTTTTCTTCAAAGTTATTGTGAATAACGAGTTAATAAAACAGATCAAAAATCGTCTTGTAATAATAATTCATACAAAAAAAGCGAAAATAAAATAGTAAGAATGTTTGAAACAATAAAGTTCGCCAAACATTTGATAGCAGTTGAAGGCTCGGTTTATAGCTGCAATCGACTATATCGTCCCCATTAGTTCCCCACCAAAGTTTTTGACCCGAGTGAGTCTGCACTCGATGCTTTTAGCACTTCTCTTGGGTACTTTGCTTGGCTCAGCTCCCCCCTAAAATGAATTTCTCTCTTGCCCCTTGCCCCATTCTTCGGGTCTAAAGCCTGAATCTGAACTGCTTTGATGGAATGCAACCTGTTCTTTATTGTTCTTTTCAGTGCCACCTAAAATCACGCCTTTCAGTTTTGCTCGCGATTTAAACGTAGGAGACCGTACAAGCATACAGTGCGTTGTCGTGACGGGCGACCTGCCTCTGACATTCACTTGGCTCAAAGATAACGTGCCGATTGAGGCACTACCGGAAACACCCCTGGCGGGCCTTGAGGCCCCCGTCGGGAATCCGAAATCGGGCCTCGCGGACCAGCCCCAGGGACCAATTAGGGCGATCAACATCCGCCAATATGACGCTTTTAACAGCGCCCTGAGCATTAGCACGATCGCACCCGCACACAATGGCACGTACACCTGTCACGTGACCAACGGTGCTGCCACCGTCGCTCATTCTGCACTCCTCCACGTCAACGGTAACGAAACCGTTGGTGTTTCTTTAAGCACCAACCCAAATCTATCAACCTATCACTTTTGTCGTCAGGGCTAGGCACATCATCATTTTTCATCCATTTCTAAATTAAAACTCACAGGGATGTCCACGGAAGGAATAGAGTACAAATCTCTCACTCGTCAATCCCCTCTCTCATAGTCTTAGGCAGCAAGCAAATGAGCGTGCGAGGAGAAGGAGGAGGAGAAGGAGGTGGATGAGGATGAGGAGGGGGAAGAGGACGAGGAGGAGATGGATGAGGAGGAGGTGGATGAGGAGGAGAATGAGCAGGAGGAGGAGGAGGAGGAGGACACTTCCCCTTCCTCAGAAGTCAGAGAACTCTCCGTGGACATCCCTCTACTAGGAGAATGAAATGATGTTCAAAATTAAAATAGAGTACAGTTAAACTTGAAATTTTAATTGTAAGGTTTCCACAATAGGGAAATGTGTAAATCAGACCTCTATTCTGGACTGAGAATTAAACAATAATTTTTTTCTCTGAAATATAGACTCAAGAATAGGTATTCCTTTCGCCCCACCTCAGAAAATTTGGTAATTTAAATTAATATATTATTTGAAAAGAGAGTTTAAGCCGCAGAACTGCGAGACGCTATCTATAATTTCAATGTGGCCTCAGTGTAAACAAACAAAAAGAGCCGGAATTTTTAAGATACATTTTAATTTCTACATGAAAGCGATTTTA
This sequence comes from Andricus coriarius, assembly GCA_932066315.1. NCBI lineage: Eukaryota > Metazoa > Arthropoda > Insecta > Hymenoptera > Cynipidae > Andricus > Andricus coriarius. Next base: position 3,268 of record CAKNWT010333179.1, read on the forward strand.
CGATTTTTTGGTGGAGTTTAAAACAATAAGTGAATAATGAAAATAAATATTTATCAATAACAGTTTCAGATGTAATTTCCATAATTTTTAGTTTAAAAAACCTTTTGTTTTCAAACTTTTTTTTTTAAATGACAATTATTTTACTATATCAAGTTTTCACACTTTATAACCTTATATAAAATGATTTTGACGTAAAAATAAACTTAAAGTAAATACATATTTTATTTTATGTATAAAATATTGACTGTAGAAAAAAGTATAACCTAGAAGTTAGGTTAGAATTTGTATTTCACGTTTGATCCTCTATTGTTCATATTCTTTGTATATTGTAGATCAAATTTTTAAACTTATAATGTGTTGAAACTTACATGATAGAGTAAAATAATGATTTTTTTTAGAAAGTAAAAACAGTTTTAACGGAAAACATTTTTTTTATTTTGTCTGGTGAAAATCTCATATAAAACACTTTTTTCCGATGAATAATAATATTTAATATTTATTATTTGTTTTTCAATCCAAAAAACAATCGTCAAATCACTTTTATGCTCTAATAAATATGCATCTTAAAACACAAAAATATGCTCAAATTGTTAAGAAATTGTTAATATGTTTCATTTTTAACCTAAAAACCTTTTAGGATAAAATACCCAAATATTTCAAAAACCAAAATTTAAAAAATTTTTTAAAAACCCGAAATTAACAAAATAGCGACTGTTTTTGTGAAAAGCAAAAATTTGGGTTTTCTACAGAAATTTACGGAATACAGGAAAAAGTTTGAGGTAAAGGTTGTTCTCCTTGAAGAGTCAAATACAATTTTACCCAATTTTTTGATTTTTTGAACGTTTTTTTTTATTATTTCCAAAAATGTTTATTCTTTTCGCAACATAGTTGTATTTCTTTCTGATTGCTGAAGAACGTGTGAGAAGTCACGTGATTATGATCCTCAGATATAAAAAAAAAATTAGCAACATTCTACTTATTCATTTTTTAATTTCTTGGTTGAAAACATTATTTTGTGGAAATTTTCAAAGATTATTTTTTTGTACATAAGGCCTGAACTATGTGTAAGGTGTTAATTTCATGTGAATTCGTCCAGATAGGAATGTTGTTAGTGATATTTATTTTTTTCAAAATCCAGAATTTTAGTCTTACTTCCTAATTTCACAATAATAACAATTTTATCTCAATATAGAAACTTATTAAAAACAAATTTGAAAAGAAAACTTCTGAGTATAATTTCAGATATAAAGAATTTTAAAATAACTTTTACTTATAGTATTAGGTTTTTTAATAGCAACAGCAGCATCATATCTCGTTTAAAAACTAGACTCGAAATAATAATAATAACGTGTGTATGTACCTTTTAAAAAAGTAGAAAATAATTTTATTTTTTATTTTTATTCAATTTTATACTCAAAAGCCAAGGTCAATCACAGGGTACTAAACCTGAAGAAAGTAAACAAGTATAATTTTTGAAAATTTCCAAAATAACAATAATTTGAAAAAATGTAAAAAAATGAATGTTGCCACTAATGTTTTTTTTCTTTTTGTGGATCATAACCAAGTGACGTTTCACACCTTCTTTAGCAGGTGGAAATGAATACAACTGTTTTGCGAAAAAAATAAGAATTTTGGAAATACACCAAAATCGGTTCAAAATATCGAAAAATGGAAAAGAAAATTTTTATTTACCATATCTCGTATATTTGTCAAAAAAATAACCCCACAGTTTTCATTACCAAATTTAAGATTTAAAAAATACTGGATTTTCGAGAAAAAAAACCCGTTTTTTTGCCCTATCCTAAAACTTCATTTAGGTCAAAAAAAAACATACGCCAAGTTTTATGCCTTCTTAAAAATTTGAGCCTATTTTTATAATTTTTATAATTTCATAAAATATGAAGGATTTCAAAAATAGTATAAGTATACAAGAGTGCGTATCGAAACGAAAATTTCTTCATTTTTTGTTCTAATAGGGATACAAAATTTAAGTTGGTAGTCAAAATCACTCCTCTAAAGTTTTTATAATTTTTTTTATGTTTTTGCATCGTAGATATAGTCGAAAAGCACTAAAAGTGACAAAAATCTTCTTATTTAAAGACCAAGAAATTTTTGTAAGATCATAGTAAGCAGATTAAATATTTTGGTTTAAGTGAATTGGTACACGTATAGTAAGACGGAGTGAAAATTGTAAAATTATCGAACCTTTTGTTCAGCGTGAAAAAAATTTGCTGGTTGGCATACGAAAAATTCTTTTTTTAATTTTTCAAAAGGTTCATTTCTTCTCTTTTTTATTTGAAAACTCAAAAAAATGTTCCAATTGGCTTAAAAATTATGGCTATTTTTTTTTGGTGCAGTTCTCGCTAGTGAAGAGTAATAAAAATAAAAAATTCAAAATCAAATGTTTTGCCTAGTTAAAATTTTTTTTAAATATGCGAAAATTATTTTTTCTTGTATTGATTCATATGCACATATTTTAGAAAAAGTTGAATACGTCAAATCTGAAAATTCTTGAGCTTGAAACATAGAAACACGTTATCATTTTTTTCGGAAAAATTGTTTTTGCGTGATTTAGGAATTTTACATTTTTTTCTCGATTTTGAAACAATATAAACGTTACAATATTTCTTTCATGTTTCTTTTTTTTATTGTGAAGAAATTTCGGATTCAATATATTCAACTTCTTCCAAAAAACTGTGCATTTAACTCTATCAACAAACATGTTTTTGCATATTTTCAAAAAATTGTATACTAGGCGACAAATTTTGTTGTTTCTAAATTATCATTACGATTCACTAGCAAAACACTGTAAATTGGTAAAAATAACCATAATTTTGTATTTATTATAATTTTTTGTCTATATTTAAATATTGTATTTTTAAATCAAAAAAGAGAATTTAAGATATTAATTGCTTTAAAAACTTTTATTTTTCAATAACAACAGTATAAATAAATAAATAATGCAAATAAAAAAATGAAGTCAAAATGTTTTACAGAATACCTACATAAGTAAGAAAATAATCAAAAAATTGTTGTCAATCGATTTTTTACATTACAAACACAAATTTAAATAAAATAGAAGAAAATTTTCACTAAATTTTTGATATTTTTTAGTAACTTAAAATCAATAAAAATTATTTTAGTATCAACCTTCTTCTAGGAAAATATTTTTATTTGTATTCATTCATGAAATGTTTCTAGATAACAATTTTTTCAATTTCCTCAGTCAATTTTTTTAAATTTTATGGTCGTCTAAGCAAAACAAAAAATATTTCGGTAACATTATTGCTTTATAGGTATAAATTCACTTGCATCTAAACTATTTCTTCGGGTAATTTAGATGTCATAAATTTTTTTTTTTTCAAAAAAGATGAATTGTGCTGCTTCCAGTAATTTTTGACTATTTTCACGATGGAGAGACAGAAGAACATTTTTTTTTTTAATAAAACCTTAGGTAAGTGTTTTTGAATTCCTAAATAAAGAATTTCATCTCGACTAGAACTACGAATAATGAACTTTTGTTTCGATACGTCCTAATCTATAATAAATAATTAAACAGAAAAATGGTCATATAATTATTCTAGAACTTTAATAGAATTTTTATGGAATTGTAACAAAATTCTCATATAAATAAAAATATCCAAGTGAAAACTACTAAAAGTTCGACTGTGCTCTACTTAAAAAAATTTTAAGTTTCCTCCTGAATATTCTAAAAACTTCAATTAGATTATTTAAAAAAAATGTATTTTTAAATTGGTGTCTAGCCCTTCTTCAACCCTCGCAGCACATTTTTGGCAATTCTTAAAAAATCTTCAAAATTTATGCACAATTTTCTTTCTACATACAAAAATCACCTTTTCAATTACAGATTTTCTATGCACCAGACCAAAAGTGTAATGTGAATGTTGATATCAAAAATGAAGATCAATAGTGATCATCCACTCAGAAAAAATATTTATTAAAAAAACGAACAATTTTGATCAATTTCTTTCAAATCCATCTGCAGTTTTTATAAAAATTAACAAATTTCCTTTGTATTGTCAACATTTAAATTTTTAAATAAACTTAAACTGATGCAAAGGGAAAATATTGTTAATTAAATAAGTACTGTAGGTTGATCCATTTAAATCCATTGCAACAACCTGATGCGTTTAAATAAATTAAATTTCTTTTCTGAGTGAATTACTCCTTTCTTTTTCCGATCTGACCTGCCTGTTTCTGCTACATGCTCTTTCACAATGCACGCTAAATACTTTTTTTAGACTTATACGATTCTTCCAGCTACGACTTGTTCTATTTTCCTGCACGCTATTTTCTCTGCACGCTAATTGCACGCTTTTCGAACCGATTTTCCATGAGATACTTTTCAACTTACTTATAGTCTCGATAGTTTTGTATTTTGACTGATTCCTCAGTTAATACATTCCTACTGTTAGTATATATTCGATAGTCGAATGCATTCACTGGACATCGTTCTGGGAAAATGTCTTTTTCAAGCCAACGAAATTCAACTTAGATTTAATTAATTTAATAAAAAATGGATTTTTAAGAATAATTTCATGAATAACTGACGAAAAATAATACTTGCCCTAATTTTATATTAATTGCAATTCAGTAATAATCCACCCTATTTTAAAAAATCCATTTTTTATTACAAAAATAATTTTCAAAGTAGAATTGATCATAATATTTATTCGAATGCCTCAGTAGAATTTGTTGAAGTATATTTCAAATTCGATTTTTACTAATCTATAGTAGTAATTCCTTAATAGGATAACACCCAGAGAAATAATTTTTTTCATTCTGTAAAATGAGAATTTTTTGTTTGAAGAAAATAAAATTCTCAGTTTGATTAATTTAATTCGATGCAAAAAAAAGTTTCTCTTCGTGAAGTCCTTTATTTATGTTTAAATTTTCTGCTATAATAAAAACAGTATTTTATAGGCTAATAAAAACATTTCCTCGCCTTTAGAGCGTATAATTCGAGGTGATATTTTACGTCTCTATAAGAGCTTTAATGTCACTTGATTGATGATACTCAATCACGCACAGTTTCTACAGCCATACTCGTTTAAATTTTCGTATTCTAAGTGCATCGTATATCATTATTTATCACCAGGTGTATCGTATTTTTCAAATTTAGAATACAGTATTTTTAGAATATATAGTTATCTGATCGATCGAATTGTCAGTAAATTATCATCTACCCTCGAGTTAAAAATTTTAATTTTTGGAACTTGTCATAAATAGACGAGCCAGATGTAGATATCTTCTAATTTCTTTTAAAAAAATTTTTTTTGCAATTGAAGAAAATTTGAGGGAGAGAAGTAACATTGTGAAACCTCTTAGACTGAGACTGAAATCGTAAAAGCTGAAAAGGTTCGGAATCTGTCAATGTCAGTCAGTTAATCCATTTCAATGAAGCAAACAATGGGACTGGAGTTTCGAATAGGGTGAGAGGTGTATAATCGTTGATGAATCTTAATTGCTTTTTTAAGTCTCTCCTAGCTGTAATTAAGACACTAACTCTTTATTTATAATAGCAATTCAAATCTAAATTAATTTAAGGTTCAGATTGAATTGAAAGAATTAATTCAATGTTTTTACAGATGGACAGAATTCCCTTTGACCCCCTAACCTTTGGCCTTTGAACTCTCACCTTCAAAATTTAACTCTTCACCTCTGACATTGAACCTGGACAATAACACATGAATTATCTGACCTGTAACTTTTTACATTTCATCTTTGACCTTTCACTGTTGACCTTTCATCTTTGACCTTTGACTTTTGACCTATGACCTCTTGCATTTTAAACTTAAACTCTCACCTCTGTCTTTCACCTTGAAACCCAAACTTTTACATTCAACCACTGAACAATTACTTTTTACCCTTGGCCATTGACCTCTCATCTTTAGATTTAACCTTTATCCCTTAATCGCTTATCTTTGACCTCTGACCTTTTGTATTTTAGCACTGAACTTTGAACACTGATCTCTCATGTTTGACCTTTGAGGTATTATATATGATTTCTGAAATTGAAAACTTGAATTCTAATCTTTGACCTCTTATTTTTGAAATTTAAACTGTCACGTCTGACTTTGACCTCAAACCCTGAACATAAGGGTTTTCTGGGACGCTGAATCTGGATTTCACGTCAAAATTGACAATTTCATGATGGCTGGCCCATAATAGTGAACCCGAAATTACAAAAAATGTACAACGCTAGAGCTTTTTCAACAATATGGAGACTAAGGGGGTTTTTCGGGTCGCTGAATCCGAAATTAAAGTGAAAATTGCGAAATTAAAAATAGCTGAACAAAAACTCGAAAAAAGGAGAATACTTGTACTTTCTTGAGAAGACACTCACAAAGGAGATTTTTTGAGTCGCTGAATTCGACTTTAAAATAAAAATTAAAAATTGCTAACCAAAAATGGCAATCATAAAATTAAAAAAGGTTCATGGACCAGATGTTGATCAAGCGAGTTTTTTGGTTTGCTAAATTTAAATTTGCAGTCAATTATGTTAGATGTTAAATGTCTGACTCAAAATTAAGATAATGTAGATTACTCGGACTTTCCGGAAAAAATTTCTGCTAAGGGTGCTTTTACGGTCACTGAATCCGAATTTAAAGCTAACATAGTCAAATTCAAAATCTCTGACGAAAAATGGTAAAGGGACCATTCAAGTATTTTTTTAATCACCCCAAACCTAAATTTTTTTTAATTCAGGCTTTCTTTGAAAGATGCTGACTAAAAAGAATTTTGGGTCGCTGAATTCGAATTTCCATTAAAAATTGCTAAATTCAAAGTACCTAAAGCGAAGTGATTCAGTATTAAAATTTTCAAAATCCTCAAAAATAGAAGCTTAAACATTTTTGTAAAATCTCAAAAACGTTCAGAAATACGCAAAAACTAACGAAATTTTGGAAGTATTCTAACATAAATTTTATCTTTGTGAAACTTTGTAATATCTTTGGGATACTTTCGTATGAACTAAGAGACCTAGAGAGTAACTCTGGCTTCAAAAAGTTGGTCTTTAATTGTTTATACAAGTGTTAAATATTTTATAGAAGGTTTGGTCCAGACAAGGCTTTTTTATTTATACTTTTTTTTGTACTCTAAATTGTTTTCAAGTTATACTGTTTTAAACAAATAAATTCGCACAAAAAATTGATCACATAAAAAAAATTTGTAGTTCGATTGGCAAATTCCCTTTTTTCTGTGTTTAGTAAGTATTTTAAATAGCAATTTGCATTTTCTTGGAAATTTTTCGATCCAATAGGTGTTCAGATATCTGCCGGAAAATATGAGAATTTTAGTGAAAATTTGATTGTTTAAAGGGTATACCTTCAAAGTGGTTAATTCAAATAAAAGTGTACACAGAAAAATCTTTAATCTTGGTTTAAACCTTCTGAAAAATATTTTATAAAATCTTTTTCTTCATAAGTACTGTATTCATTTGGGCCAATTTATTAATCAATTAAGGATCAACTTTTCCAAAATTTCGCTAGATATTCAGAATCAGAGGGTATTAATCGATATTTTAAGTTCTCAGCATACTGAAACCATCCAAACCTATAATTTTTTACCTTTGACCATTGAAACCTCACCTTGAAATTTAACTTTTATCCTTTATTGTGAAACATCTGACCTTTGACATATGACCTTTGACCTTTGACATATGACCTTTGACATCTGACCTTTGACATCAGTCCTTTGATATATGACCCTTGACATCTGACCTTTGACAGCTGAGCTTTTAGATCTGACCTTTGACATCTGACCTTTGACCTCGGACCTTCTTTATTTTACTACTAAACGTTGAACACCGACTTTTCATCTTTGACCCTTGAGCTCTAACACATGATTTTATGACCTTTACAATTTATCATTTGACCTTTGAACTGTAACCTTTGACTCTTTATCTTTGATCTTCCTTATAATTTAAAAAAATACAGAAAGGACAATATTGAAACTGAAGACTCTTCATCTGGTTCAGTTTAAAAATTGACATTGTTCCACAAACTCGAAGAGATGAAAATTCTCGCCGCCAACATCAGGTAGGAAAATATATTTTTTCTCGATTGGGTAAGTAGTGGTGAAATCTACTACATAAAAAATGTCTGAAAGCTGTGAAATCACTCACAAGATGCCGACATAGGTCTCTAAGGAGGCTTGATCGACCTTTTGACCTGGATTCGAGCTTGCTCGTTTCTCAGGGTTTATGCTTAACCAAAAAAACTTGAATCGGGTCTCACAGAAATGGAAATATATACCTAATTAGGCATGTACGTATACAATTAGGATGGTACCTATTCCGTGACTACCGTTATAGTTCCGCCGCGGATCTCGCCGTTTTATTTCGAGAACGGTATCACCCAAGGGATGAGGACACAACTAATGTGTACCACGAGCCAGGGAGACCAGCCCTTCAACATCACGTGGCTGCTGGACAGGAAACCTATTCAGGTCAAAGAGAATAGTGATGTTTCGTCGAACCAGTTACCTACCAGTCAGGAAATCACCAACATTCAGATAAGCGACTATCCGCCGTTTTCCAGCATCCTCACGATTAGTAATGTCACAGCAAAGCACAGTGGAAACTTCACGTGCCGAATCAGCAACATTGCTGGAGTCACCGAACACTCCACTAGACTCTCCGTTACTGGTTTGTGTCAGATCTCTCCAAAAAAATGCTCTGCAGTCCGGTTTTTTGATCAAATTTTATTTTTTTGTTCTATTTGTTTATTCAAATTGTTTTTTGTCATTATAATTGACATAAAGGAATTGTAAAGAATACTTCTTTATTTGGAATAGTCAATAGTTTCCCAATTACGACACCTGAGTCAGTCTAGCCTTAGATGGCTTAAAATTGAATTGACCCAAAATCCGTTATACTATAAGTGACGTGCGCCGAAGAAAGGGGTCTTACTCTGAAAAGTGAAATTGTTCAGGGCGAGTGGTCGAATTCGACCGGATAGACGCGACTTTTAGGAAAGAGGGAAGACTCAAGAAATCTTCCCTCTCCACTTACCACTACATTCTTACGAGTAAAGAGATAGGTCGCAGACGTTGCTCACGGACGGATATAGATGAGATGCGAATATGTAGCGGTGAGTGGTGGGGGGTGTTTCACGGGTTCTCGAGCTCTCGAGCGAAGTACTGAATTCTCGGGTACCTAACAACTCAATTATCAGCAACAATAATGCCCGAATTTTTTTTTCGATGGTTCGATTAAAAAGAGCAGCTGAAAAACTATCAAAATGTGTAAAAACCTCGATTTCGATTTTTTTAGAGTAAGCCCCCTTTCTTCAGCGCACGTCACATATATCTTTGATTAATTTTCATCAAAATGCCCTATATAATACTAAAAATATTAACCAAAGTTAAAAATTAATTGAAAATATACAGAGTAATGAATTTTAGGTAAATTAAATTCTAAACCGTCTCAGGCAGGGCTGATTCGCATCACCTTATTGACCTTATTGACTTATTATTTGAAAAGCTATTGACACATACAAGAATTGCGAAAAAATTTAATTAAATTCTAAACCAAAAATTCTAGACACTGATGTCAATTAAAAACATCTTCTTTACAATTATGATACTTAAGTCAATTAAAAAATGATATCTTTCAAAAAATCCAGCAAAGATTTCATTTAACTGACTTAAAAAAGTTTAAAATAAATGTCTTTGGCTGAATCCCAAGTAAAAATATTATGCTTTTTGTTTGTTAAAAGAAAAAGAATTTTTATAACCAGTTTGATAAAAAGATTTTAAAAAGAAAAATATTTTGTTAACTGATTGCATGAAGAGTGTCATCACAGAACCACGTATGTGCTCCGAAAAAAATTTTAGGAGAGCGAAAAAAGTTCTTATAAATTTAATTATTAAGAAAAATGAAAAATGTCAGTCGAAAGTTGATAGAGCTCTGTAGATCTATTAAGAAAAGTTTAAAAATTTTATTAAGTTTTGAGAAAA
>CAKNWT010333180.1:6819-25616 GCA_932066315.1 Andricus coriarius
CTTTCACTCCGCTGGGATTCGAACCACAGAACTTTTGATTTCCGGTCTCTCCATCAATCTAAACTCTCATTATCTGTTGCAATCTCTTGTTCTCTATCTCTTCTTGTCCTTTATCTATCTATGTCAATGTTTTTCTATCTTTATGTCAATCTAAATTTACGTCTTTCTTTTCGAATCTTCTTTTCTCGATCTCATCCTGTCCGGATTCTATCAACATCAATATTTTCCTATCTCCCTATCAATTTAAACTCTGATTATCTTTTTCAATCTCTTTTTCTCTATCTCCTTTTGTCCTTCATCTATCCGCGTCAATATTTTTCTCTCTTTTTGTCAATCTAAATTCACGTCATTTTTTTCCAATCTTCTTTTCTCTATCTCATCCAATCCTGATTCTATTAACGGGAATATTTTTCTATCTCTCTATTAATCTAAGCTGTCGTTATCTTTTTCAATCTCCTTTTTTCTATCTCCTTTTATCCTTTATCTATCCACATCAATCTTTCTCTATCTCATCCTATCCTGATTCTATCAACGTCAATATTTTTCTATCTTTCTATCAACCTAAACTCCCCTGAACTTTTTCTCTATCTAATTCTATCCTGATTCTATCAACGTCAATATTTTTCTATCTCTCCATCAATCTAAACTCTGATTATCTTTTGCAATCTTTTGTTCTCTATCTCTTCTTGTCCTTTATCTATCCATGTCAATGTTTTTCTATCTTTATGTCAATCTAAATTCACGTCTTTCTTTTCCAATCATCTTTTCTCTATATCATCTTATCCTGATTCTATCAACATCAATATTTTTCTATCTCTCTATCAATTTAAACTCTCATTATCTTTTTCAATCTCTTTTTCTCTATCACCTCTTGTCCCATATCTATCCACGTCAATCTTTTTCTCTCTTTTTGTCAATCTAAATTCACGTCATTCTTTTGTAATCTTTTCTCTATCGCATCTTATCCTGATTCTATCAACGTCCATATTTTCCTATCTCTATCAATCTAATATCTTTTTGAATCTCTTTTTCTCTATCTCCTCTTGTCCTTTATCTAGGGACGTCAATCTTTTTCTATCTTTTTGTCAATCTAAATTAACAGAGATAGAAAAACTCTGACCTAAATAGATACAGGGTAAGCTGAGACAGAGAAAGACGTGAATTTAGATTGGAAAATAGATAGAAAATTATATACATGAGATAGGGAAGATGAGATTAGAAAAGATAGACGGGAATTTATATATTGACAGAGAGATAGTAAATATTGACGAGTATAGATAAAGGAGAAGATGAGATAAAATAAGAGGGGGTTGAAAAAAGATGCACGCAACTTTAGATTGACAGAGATATAGAAAAAGATTGACGTATATAGATGCAGGATAGGGTGAAATAGAGAAGAGAAGATTGAAAAAGATACACGTGAATTCAGATTGAAAAATGGATAGAAAAAGATTGACGATGATAGATGTATCATACAATGAGATAGGGAAGAGGAGATTAAAAAAGATAGATGGAAATTTATATTAATTCGGGGATAGAAAAATAGTGACATGGATAGATAAAGGATAGGATGAGATAGAGAAAAGAAGATTGGAAAAGAATGGCGTGAATTCATATCGAAAAAAAGATAGAAAAATATATACGTTGATAGATGTATGATAGAATGAGATAGGGAAGAGGAGGTTGCAAAAGATAGATGGAAATTTATATTAATTTCGGGATAGAAAAATATTGACGTGGATAGATAAAGGATAGGATGAGATAGAGAAAAGAAGATTGGAAAAGAATGACGTGAATTCATATCGAAAAATAGATAGAAAAAGATAGACGTTGATAGATGTATGATACAATGAGATAGGGAAGAGGAGATTGAAAAGGATAGATGAAAATTTGGATTGATTCACAGATGGAATAATATTGAGGTAAATGGATGAAGGTTAGGATGAGATAGAGAAGAGGATATTGAAAATGATAGACGTGAATTCAGATTGAAAAATAGATAGAAAAAGATAGACCTTGATAAATGAAGGATAGGATTAGATAGAGAAGAGGGTATTGGAAAAGATAGGCGAGAATTCGGATTGCAAAATAGATAGAGCAAGATAGACGATGGTAGATGTATGATACAATGAGATAGGGACGAGGAGATCGAAAAAGATAGATGGAAATTTAGATTGATTCAGGGATCGAAAAATATTGAGGTGGATAGATGAAGGATAGGATGAGATAGAGAAGAGGGTATTGAAAAATATAGACGTGTGCAGTTACAGTACCATGTACTAACCTCCCTGACGGCTGACATTTTTACCTATCGACGTCATGCCACAAAACTCACTATTCCGCGAAATATTTGCGTCGTTTTTTGATTATATAATATTAATTATTAGTTGGCAAATTGTTGTACGCTAACAAAAACACTTGAAACACACTTGAAAAACGCTGATGCATGCATGCAGAATAACGGACAGCGACTTTTTCAACTGCATAATGACCCAGATGCGCAATAAGCCGGATGTACACTCGCCTAAACCGTTTCCGTAATATTGCGCAATATACTCGATTGAGTACTCGCGCACTCCGCCCTTCCGAGGCGAGAGTTGCAACCGTTTCTCGCCCTACGTGCTAAGAAACTGCGTCGGCCAGCAGTTCTACAAATGCCGGGTGAATTCATTTGTATTATTATTTATACTATTTATTGATTTGAAATCGAATCGCGCTTTTTGGTTCAAAAAGTTGCGTACAGGCGGCGCATCGATACAAGAAAGGGGCAGCCAATGAACGTCGCTTGACCCAAATATCTTGTCCACTCGCGATAAGGGTTGGGCCCCCTCCAGCATGGAAATAAAAGAATCGTTTCGTTTCAAGGTCAGGGAAATAGGGGAGACTTCACTGTATAAATAGATATTTCTTCTTACAAAAATAGGTGAACTAGATGTGAAAAAAATCCCCGGAGGAAATGTTTCAATACATCCGCTTGAGCAGATTTGCATTCCTGATGATGGTGTTCCTAGCATGGTGTTCCCAGCTGGCTGAATGTAAAAATTGTCTTTCACAAAGTAGATTCATCTTTGCGCGTTTTTCAATAGAGGAGAAATTCAGAAAATGTTTTTTAAAGGGGGTCTTTGGAATCAACTCAATTGGTGTGAGTCTAGCTTAGGCGAAGTAATTTAGCATAATTTTATGTCATCTGGAGTAATCCACAGTAATCTTAGGTAATCTCAGTTCATCTCAATTTATTGTCTAAAGTTATTGTTTTCGCATTTTTTTTCTTGAAAAATTGACTTTTTAAAAACAGCCTTTAACTTGGAAATTTTACGAAATACCAATAATAGTAGACGCAATCATGAAACTTTAAACAAATATTATGTGACAAAAATCACTAAAATGTTTACTGACACCGAAGTAATAAATTAGATTTTTTCTTAGCTCGATGTTTACCTAAAAAACAGAAGTTTCTACAAGTGAGACTTAAAAGTGTCACGAAGGACTTACATGCCTCTATCACTCATTCGCAAATAGAGCCCATTTGTGAAACGTGGCAGATTCTGCTACCGTGGCAAACATTTCTACTGTGCAAATAGGCTTATATTAATCTGATGAAGCTTAGTATACATTCAAAATTTCTCAGTCGACATTCACGAAATCTACCTAATACCAAGAGAAAAAATGAAGTTCGCCTGCTGCATTATAATTCTTACATTTTTGGTTTATCTGGATTGCGTTGGTAAGTGTAATTTTAGTTACTATGCTTATAATTTCTCGATTTATATTCACTTTTTGAAGCTTGCGACTTTTGTCCTATAATGTTTTTAACCTTTTGTGAGTTTTTGGAAATATAAATTTTTAGTTGATTAATAGAAAAAAGATTGGGTCAGAGTAAATAGTAATCGACTTCTTATAAAATTTGTTGCCACATAAAGACCCGGATAGCACAAAAGTTTCCCTGAACATTTCTGGAACATTCCAATATAAGTTATGGAGAATTTCCAAAAATGTTTCAAGAAGGTTTCGGGAATGTTCGTGAAAAATGTTCCAGGAAGGTTCCGGGAATGTTCGTTACGAAATTTCGCATAATGATAATTAATTTTATATAATGCGAACATTTTTCACGAACATTCCGCGAAATTCCTGGCATGCAGAGATTTTCCTACTTTCGGGAATTTTCCTAGGAAAATTTCCGGAATTCTCCGAACCTTACATTGGAATGTTCAGGGAAACTTTCGCGCTATCCGGGAATATTTGTATATAACTTCATGTTTTAATCTTTATTCTTCTATCTTCTGTACACGTGGAGACCCATATGGCTTCAATGTTTCCTAACTACGTTATGATCTTTCCGGTTGGTGACCAGCCTCTCTTTCCTTTGTCAGTTTTCGCGTATCTCTCTCTGTTTTCAAGATACGGTCCCTGAACTGCTAGAGATCTATTCATTTTATGTTCGTGATTGACTTTTGTGTATTGCAAATTCTAAAACTTCACAACACATAGGTTGGAATGGATGAAACTGCATTTTTTGTAACCATTTCTTTTCGGTTTTAGTATTCAAAATTTATCCATTTCTATTTGTTCTTACAGAATTAACTTCGCAGGATGACTCACCTCCTAGAGTTCCTCGGCGCGAAAAATTGCCGATTCGCCGGCCGAACCAACCTTCTGCGAGCCAATTTTCTTCAGGCGGATCTCCTACGAGCCAACCAAGTCAACAAGCTGTGTGGGGTGAGTACCCGGATAGCACAAAAGTTTCCCTGAACATTCCTGGAACATTCCAATGTAAGGTTCAGAAAATTTCGAAAAATGTTCCAGGAAGGTTCCGGGAAATGGGTAAATGTCCGCATATCCAGGAAGGTTCCTAAGGAAGGTTCCCGGAATGTTCCACAAAAAATGTTCCAGGAAGATTTCCAAAAGTAGGTAAATGGCCGCGTATAAAGTAAGATGCCCAAAGAAGGTTTCCGCAATGTTCGTAAAAAAATTTCGCATTATAATAATTAATTTTATATAATGCGAAAATTTTTCGCGAAGATTCCTGGCAATAGGTAATTGTCCGTGCATCAAGGAAGATTCCTAAGGAAGGTTCCGGGAATGTTCGTGGAAAATGTTCGCAACATGCTAATTTCATTAATTTAATTAATAAAATTCTTTGCGAACATTCCCGGAACCTTCCTTGGGATTGTTCCTGGATATGCGGACATTTACTTACTTCCGAGAACCTTTCTGAAGTAACTCGTTACCGATACTTAACCCTTTTTTATTGCCCTTGTTTATTGCACAAGTCGATAGTTGAATACATTCTACATATGCAACTTATAATCATATAGGGCCTCTCGGGGCTAAAATTTAAATAAATCGCTTTTGAACTTGACCTATTTAACGTGTGGCAATCCTTTCACGCGCTCAATAATTCCGGAACTGTGGCTTAGTTCAACGGTAGAGTAAACTATAAAAACTGTTTTCCATCAAGGAAATTTAATGCCGATTCCAAATATCATCATTCCAAGGAACCTTTCTTTCGGGGCAATATCTTAAGAAAAGTGATAAAATCTGCAAAAAAAACTCACACTGGATGGTCATCAGCCTCGCAATGTTAAAATGTGATAAGTTGGCAACGACATCAGTCTTTAGTTGGAATTTTTTATCTCTATCGGGCATTGTATACGGTTATTCTTGTCGGCGGAATCTCTTACTCTTATCTGAAGAATGACATTTTGAGGAGAAAAAGAACCATGTAAGTTAGAAAAAGCCCATAAAGGCAATAAGTAAATTTGTTGGTGAACATTCTTGATAGCAATTGTTTTCGTTTAGTCATTGTGCTCGTCAAAATTTAGACCTGCACATATGGTACACTTATAACGGCGCACGTCAGACGGAAATACAAAAAAAAATTCACAGAGTACATGTGGTAATTAGTTATTAATATTCAGAGATTTCTGCTGATTTTTGTATGAAGATATTACATCAAAGGTAATTAGAGAAAAATGTAATCCTCTCTTTCATGTTGCAGAATTAAGTTCACAAATCGAATGTTCACATCATGGCGACCCTGTTCCTGGTGTTCATAGTTGCGTATCTTCTGCTCCTTCTTCTGACAGAAATTCTCCTGAAAGGTCTCTTCCTCCTGTCAGTCCTTCTTCTTCGCTCCTGTCTCCTCCACGTGACCGGTCTCCTGTCCATGAAAGGTCCAGGTCTCCTCCTGCCAGGGAAGAATTATCTCGTATATTTGGATTTAAACCGGAAGATCTTAAATTTATTCGACTCATACCCCACAACAATCCCAACCGAATATTCGAACTTCGAAGATACACTTTTCCTCCCAATAAACCAATTCGAATAAAAATCCATAATAATCGCCTTGCCGCCATGCCAACCGAAGAACAAATTGTATTATCAACACTTAATGGTGATGTTTATGCAATATTGCAAAAATGGTCAAACAAACGCACAATTTTTCGTGGGATATTTTCGAATGATACTGTGACGAGAACACGGGCGAAAATTAACATGCACAGCGGTGTTTCTAAGGTACTGACCCCAGAAGAAATAGCGGACTGTCCAGTAGGCCCCCAAACCTCAATCAAAAACAATTTTACTGTATTTCGCGAGTAAACTTAAATTCTTCACACCGTGCATTCTATTAAAAAATTGTTTATGGTGGCCGATGGACCGGGAAATGATAGTCAATTTTCTGTAACCGGAAATTCTACAAATTTGTAAAACAAAAACTATCCAGTCACAAACAAGCATGAGTTATAATTAAAATAGATTTAAAGAACATACAAATTTTATTTACCATTTCACTTTGTTGTTCCAAAGAATTTAATACAACGTATCACCATGTTGTAGAAAAAAATGATGTTGAACTAAGGTAGTCCTGATTTATTATTTAAACGATGTTAGGTAACAAAACATGTGTCATAAATTATAGAGTTATAAAGTATTTATAAAGTTACAAAACACTTCTTCGTCTTTCAATTTCCATGGCGAAACCACAATAGACGTAATAAAGAAGTTAATATTGGGATGATATCATTTCATTAAAGATGCTTTTACAAAAAAAGTAATATGCTTTTCAATTGTTTAAACGGAAATTAAAGCTTCAGTAGACATAAGGTTCGATCCAAAAAAAATGTGTGTGTACATGAATTCCATGAATTCCTTGAATTGCTTGAATTTCGCGAATTTTATGAACTCCTTGAATTCCATGAATTCCTTGAATTCCATGATTACTTTGAATTCCATGAATTTCTTGATTTTCATGAATTTAATAAATTTCGCAAATTCAATTGATTCCGTGAATTCCATAAATACCATGCCAAACTTTTTCCTCTATTTTCTGTTGCAGAATTAAGTTGACTGTCCAAGTGTATTTCTGATGGTGACCCTAATCATGATGTTCTTCGTTGTGGACCTTCTTCTTCTTCTCCTGCCAGACCTTGTTCTTTTTCCGTTATTCCACGATTTGCTGAGCCATCTCTTCCTACCAGGTCCAGGACTCCCTCTGCCAGACTTGAGCTGAGACTTCCGGGTACTCAACCACCTGGCGAGACTTCTCTTCGTGTTAGGTTCACATTTCCTGTTCTGAGATAAACCTTTTTTAGTGTACTTGGATCTCGATTTGAAGAACTTCTTTTCCTAGTTAATTTCAATGTTTGTAAATTGTAAGCGACGAACGCAAAAATACACTTTCTATGGATACAGATGTTGCTTGAATAAGCACAAGTCGTGAGCTAGACGTGATAAATTCGGGTATACTTGTTAATATTTTTTCCACCACTTAAGTATATTAGTTTCTGCATTCACTTAGTCTGAATTACTATACTGGTCAATTTCACTTCTCCAGTTTTTCTTGTTTGTCGTTTGTCTTTTCAAAAACTGCGATCCTATTTCGAGGATCAATCATGAGGACGACACAGTAGATCCCATTGCATTTTCAGTAATGTTTGGGTGATTTTCCATAGAATCCATGAATTCCGCTTCGTCACCACAGTCAATTTCCTTCTCTCATCAATGGTTTGTATTCTTAATTCTAAAAGAAAGTCTTGCGCGCCTACACCTCGAGGTGAGCTGTAGACCAATTTAAAAAATAATTATATATTTTAATAAATATATTAAATTTTTACTTATTTGGATGAATGAGATTCGTCTTCAGGCAGCACCTTATTATATTCGACCTCATGAAAATTTTAAAAATGTGGCGTTACTCCTGTCTTATTTCCGTCCTTCATTTTTGTAATCCTGGGACATAGCTTGCGTATTACAAATTTCTCGTTTTCCGGGGTGGACTGCTGCGAAACCGTGCCAATGATGCAACGAGAAGTTTGGCGGTTACATACCGTAAAATAAATTCCACAGGGTCCTACAGTTCGCGCATTAATTACAGATCCTTCATCACACACTCAACAAGTCTAAGCTGAAAAATCATCAGGCAGAAAATTGCTGACAGAATACGGATACTCTCTGACTTTAAGATAAGTCTAGAGCTGAGAGAGATATGGGTTAGAGAAAATGATCAGTTTTTCTCTGACGCATCTTGACTCTTGCGAGACCCTCCAGTTACTTTCGACTATCGGCTCAAACTGATAACAGGGATCCGGCCGGGATCCGGCTAAAAACGTCACGGTAATCTGGTCAGATTCCGGCGTTTCTTCTTCATTAAAAATTATTTTTTCCCTCAAATAAAATATCAAAACGCGCCTGTAGCGCGCGATTGATGATGCTGGTAAACTGAAATTTCCGTCCTCTATCGGCTCTATACTTTCAACTATATCAAAAAGAAAGAAAAGAGTAAACCAGGATATTGAGATGGTGGAGCAGACAAAATATTTTAAGAAGTTGCGAGGATGGGTAGAGAACATTTTGGAAATGGGGAAAGATGAAAGGGAAAGAGCCGAGGAGGAGGAGGACATGAAAAGGAAAGAAATAATTGTTTATGGATGACTAAATGAAGTCTGGCAATATGGGGAGAAAGAAATGAAGGAATGGGCGTGGATAATGTGCAACATGGTCAAAAGAGGGATGCCCATAGGTATGGAAAGAAGGTCTACACCGGTAGTGAAAAAATCGCAATAACAGATTAAATATTATAGGGAAGTGACGTCGATGCCAATATTCTATAAGTTATTTGGTAAATAAAAGGCCTAAAAGGAGAAAAGGAAAAATTATAGCAATTTTCGCGGATTTAAGAGGACTCAGAATCGGAAAAAAAGATATAACTGGCAGTGGAAATACTTAGATGGCAAAAAATTGAATCTAAATGTAGAAAAGATAAAAATAATGAGCTACAGAAAAAAAGGGATAAGAAAAAATAATGGACTATGCGATGCTTGGGCATTGATAAAATATAAAAGCCTTGATATAATACATTGCATTTTTATTTTTATTTCCAACTAGGGCTTATAATATTTTGTTCCAACTTTGGATCACGAAGAATATTATACTTTAGTTCTGCATTTTCTATTTAAATGGATTATTTGTGTAGAGGATTGCTGTTTACATGTGGTTTACCGTCTCTACACGAAAAAACTTTTTGATTGGACGTTGGGCGCCTACTGGAGTTACATTGATTTCATTTTGAGTCAATGCGGTAACCGTGCCGCTTTCCATGTTTATTTTCGTACGTTTTCTAGCAAGACGATTATATAATCCAGCCAAAACTTTATAACTCTCCAATATTGCAAAGACATCACCATCGAATGATGACATCACGACTTGTTCTGAGGTTGGAACAGGCTCATACCGATTATTTCCGATTCTCAATTCAAGTTGTTTATCAACAGGAAAAGTGTATCTTCGAAGCTCGAATATCCGGTGAGGATACTTTCTGGAAATAAGGCGCATACATCTAAGATGTTCAAGCCCCAGTCTCACAGGAAGAATCATAGGAAGTCGATTGGCCCTGGACTGAGTATGAATCCTTGCATCAGGAGACCTGGATTTGGCACGAAGAGATGGCTCGGCAGGAGCAATAGACCTATCAGGTGAATGATTTCTTTCAGAAGACGAAGAAGCTCCGCCGCGAGAAGAACCAGGAATAGGTTCGCCATTAGGCAAACATTCGAACTGTGAACTTATCCCTGTAACAAGAAAGAGAGGAATACATTTTTTATGCAAAACTTATATGATTTCCGCGCTTTCGTCCATTCTTCTTTTAGTCCTTCGCCCCTTAAAATTTTATAATATTATCTTGCAATCCCCTCCGTATTTCGTCTTCTCATGCTTCTCCCAAAACATCAATTTTTTTACTTTATTTTCCAGTCCCCAGCTAGATGTTCTGGTCTACCTCTTTTCCTTCAACCTCTTCCCAGATGATTGGCAATCCATCTCTTTTTATCACATAGTACCTTTTTTGTATATTGATTCCCCTATCCTCCCCATCTATCTATTACCTGCTTGTCTCTATCTCCTTTTTGCGAATCCCTCATAGTCTGTATTTCGCCCTTCTTCTCTCTTTATTCTTCCTCCTTTCGCGTTAACCTTACGGCTCTATTTTCTCTTGCTTAAACCCCTTTGTAACACATTGTCGCTAACACCCATCCCTTTCGAATTTTTACGCCCTCTTCTCGCCGTTGTTCTCAAGTTATCCCGTTGAGCCTCTTCTCTAACCATATAACGCGTATTTCTCCACTCTAGGGTCCAGACCTAATGTCCGTCTAATATCTCTCTCACGTCCTTCCCATAGCTTAATACCGGCGATGGTAGCATATCAAAAAACCTAATTCGTGTATGTAAATCTCTTTAAATCTTATTTTTCCTATTCCTTATATGTGTTTCATTACCCCCGCCACTTTCTCAACACTTTCCTTAATATCCCATGTTCCGCATTAGTTTGCATGATAAAACCAAGATACTTAGATTCCTTCACTTTCTCTACCTGTAAACATTTTTATCTCGATATGCATCTTTCTTGCTACCTCCGCCCTATCTAAACCTCATCACCTTCGTCGTATCCGCATTATTCCTCACTTTTTTTCGGTCCCAGCATTTTTTTCAATTCTTAAAATAATACATCAAAGACGAGTGGGCCTATAGGACAACCCTGCCTCACGTTTCTAGGCAAGCTAACTGATAATTACCTCCTATTTGTTCTCCCGCTCTAACCTTAACTTTCGTTTTTTTAAAGATCTCTGCTACTTTTTTTTCCTCTACTTCTTTCTTTAATCTCTCTAATACTATTGTCGCATATATCTTATATAATGTCGGCGTTCAGGTCACCCCTCCATAACCTTACCCCTTCTTCTTTTCCTTTTCTTTACAATTAGTACCACTATCCCTTCTTTCGATGCTTATGGCCAAAACTCCTTTCTCCATACCTTGTTGCAGATTATTCATACCCACTTCCTTAGTTCCTTTGCCCCATGTTTTCAAGCTTCGTTCAGGATTTCATATATACCTGCTGCCTGCCCATCTTTATCGACCCAATCGCGTTCGCTATTTCTTGCCTTGTGAAAACCTCTTCTTCGTCCTTTTCCCTTTCCTCTTTTCCTTCTTTTGGTATTTTCTTATCCTCTCCCTCTAAACATTCTAAAAAATATTGTTTCCAATAACGTTTCGATCTCTTGATTAACTATTTTTCTTTTCTCCTTACTTTTTTTACTACTTTCCATACTTCTTCTTCCATTCTAGCCTTTTCTGCCTCCTTTTCAAACCTCTTATTATCTCCCTCTTCTTTTCTATCACATAACTTATTATATTTAGTTCTCTTTCTCATGATTACTCGGTAGTACTGCTATTATCCACAACATTTTGCCACAATCATCAGCACAAAAAGAAAGCTACCACCCCTGCCGTCTTCTCTCATTTAAACCACCTATTTCCTCATAAATGTTGTTGTTCTTACCAACGCCACATCTTCGCTCTTCGCTTGAGTTCATTTTTTCGTAGATTGTTTTTGAATAGTGTTCGTTTAGTGAAAGATTATCGTTCTGAGTAATGGGGAAGCATTCTAAGAGAAAGAGAAGTCATCGGGATGACGAGATTGATAATTTATATATTATAAATCAAATGTTGGCTAAGGTACGCCATCGTCACTCGCGCAGTTCGTCAACGGAAAGCAATTCGGGCACCAATTATGGTCGTAGAAGGAAATATGATGAGCGAGAGGATTATTATGAGCACAGATATGATGATCCTTACGAAAGGAGTAAAGATTCAAGGAAGTGTAAAACTTTTCTGGCGGCAGGTAGACCGTGTGTTACGGCGGTGGGCCCTCACGAGAGGACAGATTCGTGACAGATTCGTCTTAGAGGACCACGGCAATAAAAATGATAACTTTGATGGTGAAAAAACACCGGAGGAAAAAGAGGTTCCGACGGAGGAAGGAAAGGAGATTCCAACGGACAAGCCAAAAAAAATGAGAATCCTGAGGTTGCTGTTTTAGATGAGGATACAGTTAAGCTTCTCGGAGAGAAAGTTTCCTCCTCCGAGAATACAATTGGATGGCATTCTGAGCTTGTGTCTCGTATGACACTTTGGATGCATGAGGGCTTAAAGAAGGAGGAGAGAGCGAAATCGCTGGTCGCATATCCCCGAAAGGGTAGTGTTCTTTTGGAGTCTCCGAAGCTCAATCCAGATATTGAAGCCTCTATTAATAATTCAGTTGAAAACAAGACAAATTTTTTGCTTCGGATCAAAATTAGGTCAGCTAAGCTATTTCAGAAATTGGGTCAGGGCTTGCGACGTTACTTGTCAAGACGGAATTGAGGAAAGAGGATCGAGAGCTGTTAATTAAGTTGCAATTAGATGCAGCTAAGCTCATTTCTGAGGTGCATTATCAATTATCTAAAGCGAGAAAAGCTTTTCTTTATCCAAGCTTGGATAAGAAAGCCAAAGCTGTGCTAGAAAAAGGTTTGGACAGATGAGTGTTTGTTTCGAGTGAATCTATCGGAGAAGCTGAAGACTGCTAAGTTTATGGAAAAGGTGGGATCAACGCTAAAGCCGGTGATCACGTTAAAAAAGACGCAGCCATGTATGACTCCGGCGGTAAACTGGCGGGGCCCGCCTGTGAGAAGTCAGGATCAATCACAGACGGGTTAGCCCCAGGATTTTCAACGGAACCAATATCTACCATCGAGGGCGCATTCGGACCAATTGCAGGGTCCTTAGAGGAACCTAGGTCAAACTGGTTATCAGAAGACATCGCAGAACACTCCACAGAAGTCCTGAAGGTAAGGAAGGTAGCGGGGCGACTAAAAATGTTTTTTAGCGCTTGGTCCGATATTACGTCGGATAGCTTTGTTTTGGATGTCATTAGAGGTTATAGGTTAATTTTCACAACTAAACCGCGTCAGTCTTACCTGCCTCCGGAGATGCCTGCTGGGCCTAAAGAAGCTAATGATTTTGAAGACGTTATTGGTCATTTGGTAGATTTAGGGGTAGTTAGGCCATGTCAACCTTGTGAAAATCAGTTTGTGTCGTCATATTTCTTGGTTGACAAGCCAAATGGGTCAAAAGATTTGTCCTTAATTTGAAGAAATTGAACGAGTAAATGTCAATAGAGCATTTCAAGTTAGCGGATATTCGTGTAGCGACGAAGCTCTTATCCAGTGGAATGTTCATGGCTAACCTGAATTTACAGGATGCGTACTTTTTGATCAGCGTTCATCCTGAAAGCACGAAATACCTAAGGTTTTGATAGAGAGGGCAGCTTTACGAGTTTTCGTGTCTCCCATTTGGTTTGTGTACGGCACTTTTCGTGTTCACAAAGGTTATGAAAGCAGTAGCTAGCTGGTTAAGAGAGCGGAGCTGGATTTCAGTAGTATATTTAGATGATTGGTTATGCTTAGGGCCTGATTTTGAGACGTGGCGTAAAAATTTATTGCAAACTATAAGTTTGTTAGAATCTTTGGGTTTCATAATAAATCGCGAAAAGAGTGTCCTAATACCTAATAATAGGTTGAATTCTTGGGGCTTACTCTATAAATTTAAAGTTAGAACTTCCAGATAAAAAACGAAGAAAGATTTTTGCGCTGATTCGACGGTTCAAAATTAGAAAGACATGTAAAATTCGTGGATTTGCACAATTTGTGGATAGCATTACGTCGTGTTGCCTGGCTGTCGAATACGGTTGGTTATGCACTAAGCAGTTTGAGCGTTACAGGTATCTGGCGCTATTAAAAAAATATGATAATTATAATGCAAAAATGACTTTGCCAGAGGCACTGGAGGACGACTTTGTTTGGTGGGAGAGTAACATCGATCTTGCGTTTAATCCGATTAGAACTTTTAATTTCAAAATGGAAATTTTTTCAGATGCTTCGTTGTCAGGGTGGGGAGCTTTTTGCGACGGAGAGTTAGTCTACGGATTTTGGAGGGAAGCAGAAAGTAGTTCACACATAAATTATGGAGCTTGTAGCCGCGTTCCTAGCTTTGAAATTTTTTGCTAAAGATCTTCAAGTATGTAAAATCCTCATAAGAATTAATAATAAAACGACAATCTCGAATGTTAATCGCTTGTGGGGATTTAGTTTCCTCAGCTGACTCAAATTGCGCGCGATATATGGCAATGGTGCGAGGTCAGGTAGTTATAGATGTATACGTCTTATATCGCGTCTAGAGAACATACAGAAGCGGATAAAGGATTGCAAATTGAAAATGTTGACACAGAATGGGAATCATCGCACGAGGTGTTTGGTACAACTAACGACGAATGGGGGCCATTTGAGATTGATTTATTTGCATCCAGAAATAATGCAAAATGTGAGCAATTTGGCTCTTGCCATCGCGATTTGGAGGTGTTTAGCATTGATGCGCTTACCTTAGATTGGAGCAACCTAAAGTTTAACGCGTTTCCATCTTTTGCGATGATTTTGCGAGTGATTACAAAAATTGTAGCGGACCAAACGCAGGGAGTGAATTCCGGTGTTTAAATCCCTGTTAGTAGAAACACCCATGGTTTTTGAACCTTCGCCTAATTTGCGTTTATCACCCAGCATCCCAGCATCCGCTCGCAAAAACGTTGATGTTGATTTCCGGCAAGTTACCAGGGAGGCTTATAGGCAACAAAACATTCCAGAGGAATCTATAGATCTTTTAATCGCTTCTTTGTCGACAAATACGTGAAAACAATATAGTAAAACAATAAGAGAGTGGGTTTAGTACTGCTCATTAGTGAAGCACAGTCGTTAAGAGGCAGATGATAAACATGTATTAGCTTGGTTAACACAGCAGTTTAATTCAGGTGCCTCATATGGCACCCTCAACAATTGTCGAACGGCTGTTCTTTTTAGTTATCGGTGGTAGGATCTCAAAAAGCAGTTATCTAGATTTTTTAAAGGAGTGTTTAGATCCAGGCCAGTCAGGCTGAAATATGATCAGACGTTGGATATGAATCCAGTTTTAGGATCGGTTGCGAGATTATATCCGTTGCATTGTTTAAAACTGACCGAACTGACGGACAGACTTATTATTCTTTTAGCGTGAGGAACGGCTCAAGGGGTTCAAACATTATCTTTAATGAAACTTGCTAATATTTCTAAAAATTCAAATGGCTTCGAAATTAAAATAAGTGATCTGATTAAGACTTCGCGGCCAAGAGCTACTCAGCCTCTCTTATTATTACCTAAATTTGAACTCAACCGCTGAGTGGAGATACTAATCATTTGTTATTGACAACTAGAAAACCTCACAAGGCTGCAAACTCTCGAACCATCAGCAGATGGATTCGTTATTTTTTATTACATTGAAGAGTTTAGTGCGCACAGTACTCGGCATGCGGTTACGTCAGCGGCTCTTAAGTTAGGGGTGGATCTAAGCGTAATAAAAAGTACGCCTGGGTGGTTTAAAGAATCAAAGGTGTTTGCTCAGTTCGATAATATTGAGAAAGATAGCGTTTTTGTGAATGTCTGACCAATTACCTTTTCCTACTCCTTATTCTTTTTTAATTTCTTTGCTCTCTCTCCGCTGGAGTCATACATGGCTGCGTCTTTTTTAACGTGATCGCTGGATTTAGCGTTAATCCCACCTTTTTCATAGACTTAGCAGTCTTCAGCTTCTCCGATAGATTCGCTCTAAACAAACACTTACCTATCGAAGCCTCTTCTAGCATAGCCTTAGCTGTCTTATCCAAGCTTAGATAAATAAAAGCTTTTTTCGCTTTAGATATAATTGAAAACGCACCTCCAAAGTGAGCTTGGCTGCATCTAATTGGAACTTAATTAACAGCTCTCGATCCTCTTTCTTCAACTCCGTCTTGACAAGTAAAGTCGCAAGCCCTAACCCAATTTCTGAAATAGCTGGGCCGACTACATTTTGATCCGACGCAAAAAATTTGTCACGTGTTTGACTGAATCATTAACAGAGGCCTCAATCTCTGGATTGAGCTTCGGAGACTCCAAAAGAACACTCCCCTTTTGGGGATATGCGACCAGCAATTCGGCTTCTTCCACCATCTTTAAGCCCTCATACGCCCAAAGTGTCACACGAGACGCAAGCTCAGAATGTCATGCGATTGTATTATCGGAGGAGAAAACTTTCTCTCCGAGAAGTTTAACAGTATCCTCATCTAAAACAGCAACCTCAGCATTCTCATTTTTTTGGCTCGTCCGTTGGAATCTCCTTTTCTTCCTCCGACGGAATCTCTTTTTCCTCAGGGTTTTTTTCACCATCAAAGTTATCACTTTTATTGCCGTAGTCCTCTAAGACGAATCTGTCCTCTCGTGAGGGCCCACCGCCGTAACGCACGGTATATCTCACCTCACGTGTACAAGACCTGTGCCTGTCGCCAGAAAAGGTTTACACCTACTTCAATCTTTACTCCTTTCGTAAGGATCGTCATATATGTGCTCATAATAATCCTCTCACTCATCATATTTCCTGCTACGAGCATAATTGGTGTCCGAACTGCTTTCCCTTGATGAACCGCGCGAGTGACGATGGCGTCCCTCAGCCAACATTTTAATTCTACTATATAAATCATCAATCTCGTCATGCCGATGACTTCTCTTTCTCGTAGAATGCTTCTCCATTACTCAGAACGATAATCTTTTACCAAACGAACACTATTTAAAAACAAACTACGAACAAATAAACCCAAGCGAACAGCCAAAATGTGGCGTTTTTGCTGAAGATTGTGGCGACATGGTCTGGATAATAACAGTACTACCGAGTAATCATGAGAACGAGACTCAAATATAATTAATCGATCAAGCGAACTTACCTGTTGTGAAGTTCGATCGAAATTATATGTAGAGTTTCGTTCGAAATGATTAGCCCTCCCTGAAAATTGATTATATGGAGTGGCACTCATGTAAAAATTGTACCCAACCCTTATTTGTTTAATGGGGTACTATAAATGATATGACGAGATAGGTGGCGTAAGTGAGAAGATGCCAGGGGTGGTAGCTTTCTTGTTGTGCTGAAGATTGTGACAACATGGTGTGGATAATAACAGTACTACCGAGTAATCATTTCGAACGAGACATTTTTTACCGTAATTCTTCTATTTACTGTTCTGACCAAATACCTTTTCCTACACCATTTTCCTTTTAGTTTCTTTGCTCTCCTACCTCTAGCTTTCCTATATTCTCTTTTACCTCATGGTCAACAATAATAATAATTATTCCTTTTTACCCCATATGAGTATCCTCTCCTGTCTCATCTTCCTCTATATGCTCGTTTAACATAATCTATCCCAACTCCTCCAATCTATTCAGTAATTCCCTTCCCTTGCCGTTAAATACCTGTTCTTTGGAATTCTTCCCTGTTCCATCCCCTTCTCAAAGAGTTTTGTTAAAGCCAATTAAAAAAATGCACTAATATGTTAGTTTAGTTGAAATATGACAAGGAAATAGTATATTATGCAACAAGGGGCAAAAGTAGAAGATTTTTCCCGCGGGAGTTTACTGCCTTTACGAGAATATTGTTCCAGAAGGTGCGTTTACTGCCCGAGTGAAGCGAGGGCAGTAAGCACCCGAGGAAAGAATATTCTCGTTCGGGCAGCATAATCACCCGAGGGAATAATATTCTTTTGCCTCGTGTTACATATAGTATTTTATAGTATCTTAGGAGATTTTTTTTAAAATAAAAAAAATTTCGAAATTTTTTGGAAAAAAATTACTTTTGCCCCGCTAAATTTTACTTTTGCCCCGCTAATTTTACTTTTGCCTCGCTAATTTCACTTTTACCTCGCAAAACTAGTTTTCTGGAAAAATATGCTACTTTCGCCCCGCTTATCAGGGGCAAAAAGTGGGGTTTTCGGTCGGGTGTGGAATAAAGATTATTTTTTATTTTTTACCAACTAATTTGCTCTGTTTATTAATATTTTCTCAAAAACGCAGTGTTAGAACTTGTAAAGAAAATTTTTATTATAGAATCTCTTTATTTGCTTTAATTGTTATAAATAAGTTAATGGATAAAACTGATATTTGCTATATTTTTGGGGTTTGAATTCATTAGTCATACGGATTTCGTCGTTGAATTAGGTGAAAGTAATAACTAGTCATGATCGAGAACTAAACGAGAAAAATTGTAATTGTTATCAATCATTTTTATAAACAAATTCATTAATATCGCACTTTAGAACATGACATTTTTCTTTCAATGAAAATTAGTTTTTTCATCTAAAAATTTAAATGTTCTTTTTTTTGTTAATCATACACAAAAAAATGTCACTATTTATTTTGGATTTTTAGCATTATCTGGTTCTGTGCTGCCTGATTGATCTTTTTTATTAAAATATGCAATTATTTAGCTAAAAGTTAATAGATATGATTGAAAATTAGTTTTTTCGTTGTTGAAAATTCTACTATTTGCTTGAAACTTCATACATTTTTTCAGATTTTTTTTCAGAAAATTATTGTTCTATTTTA
>CAKNWT010333181.1:0-12018 GCA_932066315.1 Andricus coriarius
AAAAAAACAGGCGTATAATAAAAGTACATTGACAAAAAACCTGCAAATGCAAAATTGTTTCGGATTAGGAAAAATAATTATATTTTTCTAATTCCTAAGCGACACAACCAGACTTTTATTCCATAAATTGATTTGCTGCGTAACGTTTCAGTAACGTGACGTTACCCTTATCAGGGACACAATGATGAGAAAAAAATTCTCTGTAGAGTTACTTTTAAGTAACTTTCTACTGTTTTGTAACAACATTTTTCTATGAACAATTCAAGTCAAATTATAAAAAGACTTCGAAAGAGAGAACATTAATATAACAGATAACTCACAATTACATCGACCTTACCTTCGACTTGGACCTTTTTTTCTAACTCGCCAGAGAATTTTTTTCTTATCATTGTGTGCCTGATGAGGGTGACGGTACGTCACTGAAACGTTGCAAAGCAAACTAATTTATTGAATAAAGTTCTGGAAGTATCGCTTGGGAATTAGAAAAATATAATTACTTTTCCTAATCCTCAAAAAATTGTAATTCATCATTCCGGGATGTAATTTATCGAATACAACATCTCTCTATAATT
The DNA here is from genome assembly GCA_932066315.1 of Andricus coriarius. Taxonomy (NCBI): domain Eukaryota; kingdom Metazoa; phylum Arthropoda; class Insecta; order Hymenoptera; family Cynipidae; genus Andricus; species Andricus coriarius. The sequence goes on from CAKNWT010333181.1 coordinate 573, forward strand.
TACGTTAAAAATGGGTTTAATTTTGAGCCAGGTGATTAGGTCATGATTAGGAAGTTCGATACAACGAAAAGGTTTAACCGAAGTTGCGCCTGAAATTTAAAGGACCCTATTTGATTTCGAGGGTATTATAAAGTAATGGATCGAGTACGAGAAAGGAAGATGTGTAAGGATTGACAGGAAAGTGGGGGAAAGATCCCGGTGTGCTAGGCGCTAGCAGGGTGATAAGGAAAGTTAGATCGTTGCCTACACGAAAGGAGATTGCAACTTCAAAAATGTAATTAGAGTTCGGTAATAATGTGATACTCTTATTAAATTTAAATTGTTATGTTAAGTCTTTTATTTATTTTAATTCTTATTTCCGTCACTCTCACGATCAGTTCCATTCAGTAGGATTTTAGAATTATCTTGACAACTTAGCTCACAGGAACATGGATACTGAAAATATTTTTAATATATTTTTAATATTTTTAATTTTTCCAGAAAATAAATCAATATTAGATTTAAATATTGTTACTTAATTTTTCAAAGAGAGAAAAAAGCTTATAGGAGCGGAAGGGGGGGCTTTAAGATTGATGTGGCATCAGTTATACGGGCATTCCTTGACAGTGATTGTTAATTCGGTATTTATAAAAATAAACGCGTATCATACTCAATTTTTTTATATCGATACATAGTGTTAACATTTATTGACATTTAAAGTGCATGATGGAAGAAGGTTATTCCTGAGTGGATTCGCAAAATCTTTAATCACTTGAAATCTAAAATAATTTTCCATGTCTTTCGGCAGCTTGAGTGGAAATGCTTATTCATAACATCAGAAAATGAAAAATGAAAGCCATATTAATATGAAATATTATGATTGAAAGTCGCCAAATTCAAAAATATAATAAATTATCTGTGCATGCTTTAATGCACAGATAAGTTATAAGTAGATACTTAAAATGAAAATAAGACGCTTTTATCAAATATTGAGATCATAAACTTGTAAGTAAAATGATACAAAAATACAGGCAAATTTCCTATTTTGAATTATGAGGCAAAACCAGAATTTGGTAATTCATACAATATGAATTTGAAGTTTCAGATGTAAAATCATATGTTGAAACTTCGCCTGAGTATTAAAACTAATTCTGTAATAGTCAACAGTCTGCTGATGGCGGAAAAGCAGTTTTGTGTTTTACGAAAAATCTAAAATTCAAATTTGGCAGAATTTCAAGGACAATTTTTGTCACTTGCGTTATGTAATAGATTTTTTATTTCTCGACCGTAGGCAGTAGTTTTATTTAGCATATGACTCACATGACCACCTGATCATTGCTTGTAATTAAATTAATTAATATTAATTAGAAAAGAGAAGCACTTATCAAATCATATTGTATGTATGATTTTGTTTTAGATATTCAAAAAAAAAAATAATTTTATATTTATCTTTCGAAGGATCGTCCTCAAGGAATTCATTGTAGTTACCGAAAGCCGCCATCTGGGTTCATCAGATCAGAAAGCTCACATTCCTTCGACTATGCTCAAATAAAAGCGATCCACATTCTCTCTTCATCTCCTGATGATAGAAAACGACATTGTTCTGCAAGTAATGTACACGATCATTTAAAAAAAAGCGATCCATTCTTCGCCAGATTAAGGAAAGCCTACAAATTTCCAAAATTACCACCACGAATACATCCGGAAATGAGCAGTATTACAGAAACAAATCGTTCTCAATATATAGAAATAGATGTTAGAGCACCACCACCTTTAGAGGAGTCCTTTTTCTTCAAAAATCTTGAAACTCTAAGAAATGTGGAAATTGATGGAACTAGCATACTTAAGGCAATATGGGACACAGTCAGTGTCGCAGAAATAAAAATACTTCAAGAAATGGAGAATGATAACGTACCAGAAAGGGATGGAGTTCTCTTTCCAGATTTTGACGAGATGTTCAGAAGTATTGCGTTCACCTGGGCTTGTATTCGTGGCTTATCCAAAATTTTATTCAAGCTAGAAGCCTCTGGGGCAGATATTAATAATATCTATTTTAGAGGAGTAAATCCAGTAATGTTTGCTGCTTTTTCTGGAGAAATCGCTTGTCTAAAATACCTAATTGAGAGGGGCGCAAATTTGAATTACGTCAGCCCTCATTATGGCCATTGTGCTTTGCACTCAGCTGCAGCTGGAAACCATCCTGAAGCTGCTGAACTTCTACTGGATAATGGTGTCGACTTAAATAATTTATCAAATAATCCAGACATGATCCCACTTTTACACTACGCTATCAGAATAAAGTCAGAGGAAGTTGCAGAATTAATTATCAAGCGAGGAGCCGACCCCACACAAAAAAACCTTTGTGGAGAAACTCCCCTTCATGTGGCTTGTAGAGTCCAATCTTTAAAATGCTGTAAACTTTTATTACAGAAACCAAAAGTTGATGTAAACGCTCTGGATGAAATGAATAGGACTCCACTGCATTACGCCATAATGGCTACTGGGTCGAATATTAAAGTAGTAAAACTCCTACTGAAACATGGTACACTGGTTAATCCAAAAGACAAAACAGGATTTTCGCCTCTTCATATTGCAGCTTTAGAGGAGAAAGCAGAATGCGTTGAAGTGCTCATTAGGAATGGTGCTGATGCAAGTGCAACCACAAATGAAGGATTATCAGCCTTAGGTATTATTCTACGAAAGATACCAGAATGCTTTCAAGCGTTTCGAATGAAAATAGATTCTTCTATAATGTTGAGACACCCAGGTTCTCAAAACAAGGAATTTGAGATGAGATTCGATTTCACTCCTCTTCTTCCAAGTGATGACAGACCCGAAACTAGTTTCATCAACATCTTTATGCAGGAGAATCTGACAGAACTTTTGTCTCATCCTCTAGTCACGGCATTTCTCTACCTAAAGTGGGAAAGGATTAAAAAGTTTTATCTGCTTAATATTTGTTTATACATACTTATGCTCTTCTTCATGAGTACTTATGTACTAACGGCCTTGACTTATGAGTGCTACAATTCCTCTCAGGGAAAGTATACCAGTATTAATGATAACAGTGTGATTTGTTATTACTTTGACAAACGAGTTGTTGTATGTGAGTGGTACATTTGGTTGGTTTGCGTTTGTTTGATGATACCGAGAAAGATTCTGAGTTTTGCAACCAGTCAGAGCTTTAAGGAGTCTTTCTGCAACGTAGAAAATACTCTGGACACTATAGTTATAATGAGTGTATTCGCAACATCATTTTCTTACACAGGAAAAACTTATCATTGGCAGAAGTATGTCGGTGCGTTTTCTATTATTTGCGCTTGGACAAACTTGATGTTCATGCTTGGTCAACTGCCAGGATTTGGGATTTATGTTACGATGTTTACTCATATTCAATATGAATTTGCAAGACTTGTATTTGCTTATTCAGGATTAATTATTGGATTTATTCTGAGCTTCTGTATGCTTTTTGAAGGAGAACCATCTTTTGCAAATCTATTAACGGGTGCGATAAAAATTCTAACGATGATGTCTGGAGAACTTGACTTTGAGGGACTTGTAACCCGCCCAGAAGGAAGTAAAAGTGGTTACATCCTTGTTCATCATCCATTACCTATTTGTTCGCAAATCCTCTTCGTCCTTTTTGTTATTTTTATTGTTGTTATTTTAATGAACTTGCTGGTTGGTATAGCTGTGCACGACATAAAAGGTTTACGAGACCAGGCAGGTGTTGCTAAAATCATCCGAACGATAAAATTGATAGCCTACATGGAAATGGTAGAGTGCAAAATGAATCATTCTTCATTTCTCAATATATATATGTCCAATAAAGCAGATGCTCAACTTCGAAAGCACATTCTTGTAGTAAGACCAGTAAATCCACAGGAAAACAGAATTCCTAGACTCATTCTTAAAGCAGCTTATGAAATTGCTCAAAAAAATAGTCCAATTCTAGACGATGAATATCCTGCTTGTAACGAGAAAGTTTCTTATATCCCAAAGAAGAAAGAAGAGGATACAGAAACTATTTTAGAAACTACAGTTGAAAAAATTACTTTGCAATTTAAAATCAATGCTGATGAATTTCTTGAGATCAAGGCCCAGTTACGCGAAACTAAAACAATGTTAGCAGAAATCATGTCGAAATTATCGTAGGAGAAGCGTTTTTCGTGTCTCTTTTATTTTTTTAAGGTAAAGCTGATAACAAAAATTTATGAATGAAGATCAGAAAACCTCAAAACCTAAAATGATAATGTAGATATTTGGTAGTTAATGTTGATTAGAAAATGGATTTTAAGAGAGAAAATAAAAGAAAAATGTATATTATTATTTTTAATGTATTTATTTTCAATTTCAGGTTATCTCCTCATTAACATTTACGGGAATGAAAAATGGTATTGATATCGACGTGACTGTACAATTCGGTGGCAGAACTACTCTGACTTTTAACGCGGGCTTGGCGAACAAAGGAAAAAAGGAAGCCTGGTCAAGAGGGTTCTAGAAGGAAGTGCACTTGGAAAAAGCATTGGCTTATAGATTTCAATATTTGAACTGGAAAAAGAATCAGAAAGTATAGTATAATTTAAGCATATACTTAAATTCAAGAGTTGATTACAAAATATTGCAGAATCTTACTAAGCCTATCATCTCAGTTTTTACATTTTATTTAGTAGGGAGCTTATCCTAGGGGTCTCATTCCTTTAGCAAGAAAATTTTTAGATATACGTTGAAAATAGCAATTTCTGAAAGCTGATGTGAATTGAAGATTCATTTCATGAAGCACCAATTATTATGTATGAAGAAAATGACAAAAAATATGATAAGGAAGTTATTTCATCAAGAAATGTCTTTTTTTCACACGATCCATTAAAAATAATAAGACATATTCAAAGTGTTAATGAATCATTTGATGGTCATTTTTACAATAACACCAACGCACGTTGCGATGAAACTGCGGGGGCCTTCTTTAAGGGTTCTTTAAGGGGCCTTCTTTAAGAGGTTTCCCATCATTTACTCTCTATCCGAAAAACGCAACATCAAGGGATGAAAATCACCTTCGATTTATGCAAAGCGTGCATGAATATTAATCAAGCCCGATTACCTTTGAAAAATATTAATGATAAATGCTATGTGAAAAGACCACTAATTCTTGTTCATTATAGTATTTGTGGTCCACTCACTCCTACAACAAATGATAGTGAAAATAATTTTTTATTGTTTGTTGATAAGTTCACTTATTATTGTGTTTCACATCTGATTAAATAAAAATCAGACGTCTTATCAGTTTTCAAAGAATTTATTGAAAAAGTGAGGCTCGGTTTGATTTAAAAGCTGTTCATTTATATTCCGATAATGGAAGGGAATATTTGTCGAGTGAGATGGAAGATTATTATGTGCAGAAAGGTATAAGCTATCATTTGACATTTCCATGAACCCCTCAATTAAATGGTGTCTCAGAGCGAATGGTAAAAAAGATAACAGAAAAATCTCGTGCAATGATTTCTGGTGCGAGCTTAGAAAACTAAAGCTTTGAGAAGAAATAAAACAACATATGAATTGCCGCATAGTAAAAAACCTCAATTCAAATACTTAAAGATTTTCGGTTCTACTGTTTACGTTTATTTTAAAATTAGACAAACTAAATTTGAAGAAAAGTCTTGGAAAAGCATTCTGCTTAGGTATGAACCGAATTACAACAGTTACAAGAAACTAAAAGCAAAGAAGACAAATTTTCTGAACCGAGCAGGAGTGACAGGATCAAGCATCAGTCAATAGTTTACAAAATACCTACTGCTTATGATGAAATTTAAATTATTCAAAATAGACTTCAATGGGAACAAGATATTAAAGATGAAAGTATTTCACTATTATTTAATAAAACTGTGACCTTAGTATCGAAGTCTGAAAATAAAAACATTGGTGATTGCAAATGTGTATTTACTGTTAAAAATTATGAATTTGAAAAAAGACATTGAAATACAAAGCTCGGGTTTTGCCCGTGGCTTTAGTCAAGAGTATTTGAAAGATTATAATGAAACCTTTGCACCAGCTGCTAGAATTCCAAGTTTTAGATTTAAAATGGCTTTCTTAAATCAAATCAAATTGGAAGTTCATAATATGGATGTAAAAACTGTTTTTCTAAATAGAGTATTAAAAGAGGAGACTTATATGAGAGTTCCTGAGGGAGTTGTATGCAAAGTTAATCAATTTTGTAAATTGAATCAAGCAATATATGGTTTAAAATAAGCAGCAGGGTGCTGGTTTGAAGTGTTCAAAAAAGGACTTCTCGAAAAAGTTTTTAAAATGCTTCTATTGACAATCGTGTTTACAGCTTTTATATAGATTGTAAACCTCGTGAACAAAATTAAACAATACAGCTTTGAACTCAGATGAGAAATTTGACGCTTCTTGTCGAAACATTATCGGATGTTTAATGTACGTCATTTTATGTACGCGGCCTGCTCTAAGCACAGCTGTTAATAATTTGAGTAAATATTTGACCAAAAATAATTAGGAATGATGGCAATGTCTAATAAGGGTGCTTATATGTCTTAAAGGTTCAGTAGATATTAAATTGACTTATATTTGAGGCAATTATACTGATTTTCTGGTTAGTTATGTTGGTTCTGATTGGCGTGAAAATGATGGAAAAAGTACAACAGGCTATTTATTGAAGTTATTCGAGCGATGTACAATATGCTGGTGTACAAAAAGACAGTTATCGGTAGAAACATCATCTACTGAAGATGAATATATGGCTCTTTTTGAAGCTGTCGGAGAAGCAATATGGCTTAAAGCTTTAGCCAACAGCATAAATGTGAATATTGAAATGCCAATAATAATTTATGAAGACAATAATGGTTGCATAAGCATTGCAAGTAATCCGACTTATCATATCTGCCAGTTGTAATCAACTGGCAGATATCCTAACTAAACCACTGCAAACCACCTTCGTGGAACTTAGAAGTGGAATGGGGCCTGGAGTAAAATTACTGCGATTGTGATTTTCGTAAATATTGTTCATAGACTTTTTTAATCTCTTTGATATTGGTAATGGTCTGATTGGGTTTTGATGGATTTCCCCAATCCTTAGCAATGTATGTTGGGCCATGCATATGTATGTTCCCAGGAAGCACGAGAAAGATGCGTCGTCTCTTTCTTGATTTTCATACTGAATAAAATACAAGGAAAGGCATGATATTGTCAAGATCGAGTCAGTCCGTTCTTCTAGATGGTCGAAAGGGCCTTCCATATTTTTTCCGACATAGTCAGAGAGACGCTCATTCCATGACCAGTCTGACTGTTATAAGAACATCAGACTCACTATCAGGATAATCAAGGATTCCTTCCGAGATGGTCAATACGGTCATCTTGTTTTTACTTATTCCGACCATCCACGAAGGAGCAGATGACCCGTGTCGGATGTTCAATATTTGCGCGTCAATTATGCGCGTGAAAATTAAGAGGCCAAGACCATTTTCCGAGTGATTGAATGTCGTTGAACCGCTCAGCGTCATATTTGAAGTTTCTTGAATTTAAACCTATTTAAAAAAATTTTAACTACTTTCCGATATTTCGAACATGCGTGTAGATTGCGGAGTGCAGTGCATAAGAGAGAAATGGTGGAAAGTGAATTAATTTTTTTTTTTTTTTTTAATTTTCACCGTCAAACTTGATGCTTTTAAGGGATTAAGGTCACAGGCGTCACTCGATGCTCGTCTATCAATTTGTTGTCACCGTGTCGTTTCTAACTGAAAACCTGCTAAAATTGCATGATTCACTGATGATGCAGTAAGTAACGAGACAGTGCAGTGATGGCATTTCCTTAGCTTCTCGTGCTCCAAACAATATATTGTAAATGTGCAATTGTACATTCTATGTTTTTATAAAATAATAATATCTTATACACCTCACTGTCCGCGAATAATAAAAAATGCTTTTAGATTTTACGCATTTTATATAAATTTTCAGGTTTCGTGGGTTCCACTTAATTTTATAATTTCCAGTCTCTTATAAGAAAGAGACTAGAATATCACATATACATATGTATAACGTAGGTAGAATAAGGACAACATATGTAGAAGATATGGGATAATCAAATCGACCCTCTAAGATAGCCAACTCGACTGTCAGAAGTGATCTAGTCGACTGTCTTGAGATGATCAAATCGACCCTCTGCGAGTATCAGTTCGACCCTATGTGATAAGTTCGGCTCTCTGTGACGGTCGAGTCGAACGACTGAGATGATCAAGTCAACTCGTTGAGATGATCAATTTCAACCTCTTGTTTTAACCTTCTACAGGTTGTCGATTTAGCTACCAAGAAGGCTGTCCTATGTAGTTGAACATCAAATATAGTCAGTCTGCACATCTAGATGGTCAGACTGACCTATAATTTTTCTCCGTGTATCTACAATCCAAAAAGTAATCTATTATATTTTGGAAATGATTTATATGATACTGGAGGAGGACTGAACATGCCTAATGTCTTTGTAGCTAAAAGTGCTGTTGTCAATTAGTAATCGTTGGTTAGTCTTAATTAGAATTCGATACAAGAAAGACGTGCCTTCCTAAGTGCTTTTTTAATAAAAATAGCACAAGTTTGGTTAATTAATTGGTACATTATTAAAAAAACACCATCGCACTTTATTACATTTTCATTACATCTTTTATTACATGTTTATTCCATTATTACATTATTATTCTTATTGTAGGTTGTATGTACATTAGTGTACATAAAATTATTTCTGTGACCAGTCACAAGGTTGCCTTTCCGCCCTGCCCCCACGAGATGCCAGAAAGGTAGCGGTTTGACCCACATTATTTCTCTATCCAGTCAAATGGGTGCCCCCCCCCCCCCGAGACGGTAAAAAGGGGGTGGAGTTTGACTAACATAAATTCTTGTTGACAGTCAAAGGGGTGCCTTTCCGCCCCTACAAAATGTAGAAAGGGGTAGCGGTTTGACCAATATTATTTCTGTGACCAGTCACATAGGTACCTTCCCGCTTTCATGGATCATTAGTCGTAATTCTTGAGTTGCAAATCGACGATAAAGTGAGGTATAAAATGATAAAACGATCCATATCCATAAATTATATTCCCAGTTTTATTTCCATTGCCTAATTTCTTATAGAAAATAGTAATACAACATTAATTTCATCCAATTTGATTAACATAAAAATTTTTGGAGTCATATATAGTTTAGGAAAACAGTCCTTTTCAACAATTCAAAAAATGTTCGTAAAAAGAAATCATATAAGGTAAACATTAAAATTTGTAACTGAAACCACAACAAAATTGAAGAGACTTCTATACATTAAATTTAACCACATATTAAAGAAACGTGTTAACGTGTTTCCGAAGGATGAACATATTATTATTATAGATTAGCAGTTCGAACTCGAAAGTTCATTGCCTCATCTGCCCGAAACCGCCACGCATCTCTATCCTGTGCATCCTCCATCCAGTTTAAGTAATCATGTCCTAGTTCTTTTAGGTCATCCCTTACATTTTTCTCCCATCTGGTTCTCGGTCTGCCTAAAGGTCTCTTACCAATCGCTTTCCCTCTTAAAACTTGCGCCACTGTTCTTTCATTGCCCATTCTTGCTACATGTCCCGCCCATCTCAATTTACGCGCTTTCATTACTCTATTAATATTTGCTGACCCGCAGAGAGCATGCAGCTCTTCATTATGCAGTTTTCTCCATTCACCGGTCTCTTCGTCCCTCTTTGGGCCATAGATTTTTCTCAGTACTTTGTTCTCAAAAACTCTAAACTTATTCTCGTCTCCTTTCGTCAGTGCCCACGTTTCGCACCCGTACATGACGACCGGTATTATTATCGTTTTGTAAATTCTTACTTTGATGTTTCTAGATAGCAACCGCGATTTTAGTAGCGTGTTTGCTGCATAATAGCATCCATTGCCAGCGTGTAGCCGCGCGTTGATTTCTGTTTTAGTGTTATTTTTGCTAGTTAGAATAGACCCGAGGTATTTAAACTCGTTAACCCTTTCGAATTTCATATTTCCGGCCATTAGATCCCTGTCTTGATTACTTTGTTCGTATCTGTCGACGGTCATATATTTTGTCTTCGATTCGCTAACTTCCAAACCGATATCTTTGGCTTTTGTGATCAAGATTTCCGCATTTTTAGCTACTGTTTCTTTATCATCCCCTAGTAAGTCGAGATCATCCGCATATCCAAGAATTTGTATTATCCCATTGAGGGTAGCACCGGTCGGATTCACCTGCACTTGTCTGACCACGTATTCTAAAACTAAGTTGAAGAGGACGCACGAAAGTGAATCGCCCTGTTTCAGGCCATCGCGGATCGAAAACTCTTCAGATAAACTTCCGTTTACACGTATTCTACCCCTACTGTCGCTTAAGCAGATTTCGATAAGTCTAACCAATTTTCTTGGCACACCCAAGAACTCTAGGATCCAGTACATTCGTGCGCGTATAACAGAGTCGTAAGCTTTTTTGAAATCGATAAAAAGCTGATGTACTGCTTCATTAAATTCCCATTTCTTTTCCAACAGTTGTCTAATTGTAAACATTTGATCGCTTGTAGATCGGTTTCGGCGGAATCCACACTGGTAATCCCCAATGATTTCCTCAGCAAAAGGAGTTAGTCTACTTAAGATTACATTGGACAGGATCTTATAGCACGAAGGCACAAGTGAAATTCCCCGATAATTGTTGCAGTTCGTTTTATCGCCCTTTTTAAAGATGGGAATAATAATAGAGGTATTCCATTCCTCCGGCATGCGTTCTGTTTTCCAAACTGCGCGTATTAATTTACAAATTTGCCTTGTGAGGCAAGGGCCTCCATTTTTTATCAGTTCTGACGGTAGGTCGTCGATGCCCGCGGCTTTGTTATTTTTCAACCTCTTTATGGCGATTTCTATTTCTATATCAGTAGGATCATCAGTTGGTAGATCGGCAGTGTGGATTTCACCGAGATTACCTTCAACGGGGCCTTCGCGTACGTTTAATAGTTTATCAAAATAGTTTTTCCATAAATTTAGTCTCTCTGTCGCATCGGCTACTAGATTGCCATTTTCGTCCCTCATTACTTCCGTCCTACTTTGGAAGCCTTTCCTTATAAAATTGATTCCCCTATACATCTCACGCGGGTTATTTTGTTTATTATGCGCTTCTATTGCTAGTATTTTATTCTTTTCCCACTCCCTTTTCTTGGATCTATAAAGCCTATTTGTACTTTTACTAATCTCGAGATACTTCTTATGTGTTTGATCGCACTTCTTTTGTAAACTAATTAGTTTGGCCTTCCGACGTTTTTCAAACCAAAGTTTGCACTCTTCGTCAAACCATGGTTTGCTTTTGGTTGCTTTCTTTAAACCTATAGTTAGATTCGCGGCTGTCTTTATCGCCTTTTTCATATTGCTCCACAGGATTTCCGGGTCCTCCTCGTAATTACCGTTATCGTCTCTCTGTTCTTGGAGA
>CAKNWT010333182.1:0-13848 GCA_932066315.1 Andricus coriarius
CCACTTGGGCCCATTAGTATCCAAGGTCTTTGTTTCAGGCGTCATTCACTCTACTCACATTCTTTTTATAAACTATCTGTCGCCAAACTTTTCTGTTCTGGCATTCTCGGCCTGCTTCCTCTACGTCCATGCATCTTGTTATGCAAGTTCTCCTGTTTTTATGGCTTCTTATGTCTCTTCGGATTAATGTCTCATTTACAGACTCTATCCATGCTTTCGGCGGTCTACCTCTGGGCCTTGTGCCATGTACTTCACCTTTATACACCTGTTTGGTCAGTCGTTCATTTTTCATTCTTTCAAGATGTCCGAACCACCTTAACTGATTTCTTTCCCATATATTTACTAGTGTCTCATCCGTACCACATTCTTTGAGGATCGTCTCGTTTCGGACTTTGTCCATCAGTGTTTTCCCGCATATTATGCGCAGAGCTTTCATACCAATCACGTTAAGTTTACTCATGTCCTTTTCTTGACATGCCCATGTCTCGCTACCGTATAGTATAGGTGGTACAATTAAGGTTTTATATACAGTCATTTTAGTTTCTTTTGATTTATTTTTATCTCTGAGAATGGACCCTGCTCTACCGATAGCCTTCTTACCCTCATTAATGCGCCTATCTAACTCCCCATCTATTTTTCCGTCGCTAGTGAATAGGCTACCTAAATATACGTATTTGTCAACTTGCTCTAATCTCTCAGCAATCAGGACAATGTTGCATATTGTTTTCTGACCTTTTCCTTCAAATATCATTACCTTTGTTTTATTGACGTTACTTTTGAGGCCTATGTTCTTCATGCTTGTATTAAGTTTGTACAACATTCTTTGTAAGTCTTCGATTGACTCTGCCATAACAATCTTGTCATCCGCGAAAGCCAAACCACGCACCTTCACCGTTTTGAGATCTACACCTTCTTCGTCGAAGAGGGCCATTCTTAGACACTTGTCCATAAATATGATAAATAGCCATGAGGACATAACGCATCCTTGTCTAACACCCTGAAAAATATCGAACCATTCACTCAGTTTCCCATTAGCCCTTACACTCGCTTTACTGCCTGCATATATTGTTTGTATTGCTTGTAGGAGCCATCCATGGACTCCGTACTCTTTAAGGACTTCCCAAAGTTTACTTCTATTTACCTTGTCAAATGCTTTTTCTAGGTCAACAAATGCACAGAAAACTTTCTTTCCTACTCTTAACCTTTTTTCTGTGATCTGACTTAAGCTGAATATCTGATCTGTGCATGATCTTCCTGGCACAAATCCACTTTGGACTTCCTATATCTTTTCTTCTGTAATTTCCATTACCCTACGAATAAGTATTTTTGAGTATACTTTACTTACGGTACTTAGTAAGCTAATACCTCTGTAATTATTGCAGTTGTTTTTATCTCCCTTTCTTCTGTATATTGGTACAATAATCGCTTTTCTCCAATCGTCTGGAACTTGTCCCGTCTCGATGCATAAATTGATCAATTCGCACACCCTGTGAGGTATGTACTCGCCACCGTATTTAAACATTTCAGCATTAATACTGTCTACATCAGCAGCCTTACCATTTTTTAAATTCTTAATTATATCTATAACCTCAGTGACGCAGACATTTTCAATTGGGTTTTCTAAAGTATTATTTTCTATCTCGCAGCTCTGTTGTCCTATATCTTCACCTCCCAATAATTCTTTAAAAGAGTCTTTTAAAGCCTTTACTATCCCGTCTGTATCATATAGCATTTCACCTTTGTTGTTTCTCATGCTCACAAATTCTGTATTTTTGGTTTTGCTTATCTCTTTGAATATTATTTTCATGGTTCCTTGGAAGTCGTTTTCTAATTTCTTCTCTTCTTCTCTTCTCATTCTATCTTTGCTTTCCTTGACTAGTCGTTTGACTTTCTTATTTTTTTGTCTGTAATCAATTTTAAGTCTACTTCTCTCCTCATCGCTAAGACCTCTGATGCTTAAGGTTCTCTCGTGCGCTTGTTTTTTTTCCTGTTGGGCTGCCTTAATTTCATCATTCCACCACGCATCACCAGATTTTCTTCCTACTACCGCCGTACCACATACTTCAATTGCAGTTTGAACAATGATATCCCGCAACATAGTCCACGCGCCGTCTACATCTTTATCAGTTATAAACCCCTCCCAAATTGCTTGGTCTATGCGTTCATTTATCTTATTCTGAAAATCTAATCGCACTTCCGGTTTTTGTAAATTTTCAATCCTGATTCGCGTTTTTTTTTTGTTTTGTTTTCTTTCTTCTACATCCCCGCCCTAAGTTAATTTTTGAGACTAAGAGGTAGTGATCGGTATTGCATTCGGAAACCCTCATGACTCTTGTATCTTTAACTAGTTCTCTCAGTCTTTCATACGCAATAACGAAGTCTACAATACTGGGTTATTCCCTTTACACCAAGTGAACGTGTGGATCATTTTGTGTCGAAACCAAGTATTTGTAACAAATAAGCCCTTTTCTAAACATAGGCTAACTAACTTTTCCCCGTTATAATTTTTCTTTGGATCCCCATATTTACCTAGTACCCTATCTGTATCTGTATCCTAACATTGGACGCCGACCCATCCGTTCATATCTCCTAGTAAAATTATCCTTTCACCTTGATCGCAAGTACTAATTGTATCATTTAAAGTATCCCAGAAGGCGTCTTTGACTTCCCTTGGGTCACTATCAACTGGGGCATAGCACGCTACTATGAATAATCTTCTGATTCCTATCTTCATTCTAGCCCATAGCAATCTGGGACTTACAAAATCATGATCTTTGCAGGAGATCACATTTAATTACTGTTTTTTAATTATTAAACATGGATTTTGACCCTCTTCAAAATCGAACATGACCACAATCTTCTGCGGGGACATGAGTTAGGCCAGAACAACATTTTTGAGCGATCCTTCAAGAATATTTCATGAGCTTTCCTATCCTGTCGTGCTAATATTTGAACTAATAAAACTGATGTATTTCCATTTTTTTCACAGAATTAGAAGAGATATTCCCATACGACCGAACGGTCGTTTACACTAAATCACAACCTCTTCCTGTGGATAGAGATGTTTTCTACACAATGGTTAATGGAAATGTTAGAAATCTAAAGACGTATCATGGAGAAGTTCATTGCCTGATCAATAAGGCCGGCAATCCCAATGTTTTTGCTGTAATAGACGATGATACTAATGTTCGTCAACTGTTTCTAGGACTAATTACAAAAGTTGAGCCAATTATGTTAAACATGGCGGAATCAGGTGATAAAAAATATGTTGCAATGCCTAAATGGGTTGCTGACTTATATGGCTTAAAGTTTAACAAACCTATAATACCTTATAAAAAATTACATCCTCCTGGCGGGAAAAATTCTGGAAAACCTCCTGAACCTTAGGAACTAAGTCTAAATACAAAACTAACCATATTTTTTCGGCCTTCCAGTTATGGACCTTGTCGTGTTTTCGTTAGCTATGTATCGAAATTGTGTTTTCAATCAACTAAAGTATTACAGTGAAAAAATATTTAGTTATAATTCAAATAAATAAATAATCAGGTTTAAAGCATCAGAGAGGATAATTTACTATACTTTTCAATGTCCCTAACTGAATATATATAATATTAAATATCCTAACATTCGAACACAATGTCCAAAATTCACGACACTGGAATAAAACTTATCAAACCCGAGAATTATTTTCAGTTGTATTTTATCTTATGTTTTTTCTTTTTTACATTCTCATCCTAATGTCGACGTTTTGAGGTACCCTGAGTAAAAAAAAACATTTTTACGAAGTAAAAGTCTGTCTGTCCTTATGTCTGTCTGTCTGTCTTTTTGTCTGTAGTATCGTGTAGGCAAAGATAACTTTCGAAAGATTGAGCAGATTGGATTGTGCTTTCGCACGCTTTTTGAAGGCCTAAAAAGAAAGAAAGGGTTCGTTAACCAGCTATTTTGGATGAAAATTCAAAAAGTGAGCACATTTTGAAAATTTTTGAGCCCACTTTTTTTAGTATTTGAAAATTCTATGTGCGGCTCTTAGTAGTACTCAAAAAGACCAACAATTTATCCTAATGACATTTTTCGATAAAAAGAAAATTATCAGAGTTATAGCATTTTCAAAATCCAAACAAACAAACGAAAATTAACATTTTAAGCCGAACAACGGATGATATAAAAAATAGTTAGGAGGAGAAAAAGGTTTCTTTTTGAGAGTCCTATAAGATTATCACCACAACTTTTCGAATTTTTTCGAAAATTTAAATTTTGATCGCACAAAAAATAATGAAAAATGAGAAATTCCATTTTGCGGTCAAACTATGCAACATACAAAAAAAGATTAAGAGATGAAAAAATCATGCACCCAAAATATATCGACAAATTTGTTCTTAATGACTTTTTAATAGCAAGCGCAGTTTTTGTTTTATTCGTGAAAAAGAACATTGAAAATAAAAAAATTCAATTTTTGGACAAACGACACAAGCTATGAAAAAAAAAATGAATAGATATAAGTCGCTCATACAAAAAAGAGCTACGAATTTTTCATTAACAATTTTTCGATAGGACGCTTAGTTCTTGTTTCAATCGTAAAAAATAACATCAACAATCAAAAAATTTAATATTTTGGAAAACGACACAAGGATACAAAAAAATTTAATACGCAGAAGCTGTTCACTCAAAGAGTATCTACAAATTCGTTATTTATAGTTTTTAGAAAATGCGGGTAGACGTTTTTTCAATCGTAAAAAAATAAGAAGAAAAATGAAAAATTACAAATTTTTAGATAAAAAACACAAGAGAAGAAAAAAAACGAGAAGACAAAAGTTCTTCAATAAAAAAATATCTACAAATTTGTTATAAGCTCTTGTTATAAAAATACATCAAAAATAAACAATTTACTTTTTGGAAAAACGACACAAGCTGCAATAAGTTTTTATTAGACAAAATTTTTCGCCTTAATTATATCTACAAATTTGCTTAGAACCACTTTACACTCGCATGCGTATTTTCAGTTCAAATCATAAAAAATAACGTTGAAAATAAACCAATTAAATTTATGGAGAAACGATACAAGTTTCAATAAATGTGTAGTAACAAAAATTTGTGTACAGAAGGCACACTTTTTTATAATTATGAAAATAACACAATGGAAATACGTATGTTTCAATACCAATGCATATTATGAATTGTGATAATATACATTAATTAAAATGATAGATTTTCAGGGTAGCTGAGAATAAAAATTAGTGCAAAATAAGGAGCAAATATTGAAATAGTCATAAAAAATAAAATTTGTACATTATTTTGCAAAATCTGAATAAGCAGTACCAGCTTGAGATACAGAAATAAATATGATATACATTTGATATAATAGTGTTGAACATAATGTAGAAAAGTTCAGATTTCGGACAAAATCGAGGGCGAAGCACGAAATACGCGATGAGAATGTGTTTGTTAAAGCCAAAGAAGCTTTAAAAAAAGAGAATGCTCAATCACCAAATTATATTTGTCGATGATTTGACCTTTAACCAAAAAGGATAACATTTAACCAAAAAGATCAATTTTCTACCAAAGAACAAGAATTTTCAACAAAATACGTGAATTTTTAACCAAATAGTTGAATTTTCGATTAGATGAGATAATTTTTGAAATCGAAATATAAATGTTAAAGTGCAAGGAAAAAACGTCTTTTCAAACAAATATTTACATTTTCAACTAGACATGAATTTTTGACAAAAGTGACAAATGCTTTACGAAAAATTTAATTTTTACGAGGAAGTTTTACTTTGAACCAAAAAAGATAAATTCTCAAAGAAAAATGTCATGGTTAATATTTCAACCGAAAAATTTTTAAATCAAAATAAAAAACAGTTGAATTTAACAAAAGTCTTTAACAAAAAATAAATTTTGACCAAAAGTGTTAAACATTTATCGAAGGAGTTGTATTTTTGAACTAAAAGATTAATTATTAACTAAGAAGATTAATTTTCAACCAAAAAAGTATTGTAAAATCTTCAACGAAGTAAATGAATTTTCAAACATACAGCTAAATTTTCAACTAAAAAACAAAATTGTCAACCAATAGTAAAATTTGAACCAAATTTTCAACCAAAAATATGATAATAGACTTTTCAAGTAAAATGAAGAAACTTTCGAGCAAAAATATTAAATAATAATAAAAGTGTTTTTCAATATTGTCCTCGAATGATGGAACCTTCAACTAAGCGAAAATAATTTTCTAATCTGAAGTACGCTTTTTTTACTTTTTTAAAAATATGTTCGGTAATTGTTTAGTATCAGTCGGGAAAGACCAAAAAATAGTTGTATTCTTGTCAAAAAATACAAAAATAATCAAAAAATACGAAATAATCAAAAAAATCTTTTGCAATAAGTAATTTTTTTGAGCGTCTAGTTTTTTTCACGGATTTATAATAAAATATAATGAATAATTCGAGAAGATTCACAAAAATGTTTAAAAAATTTAATTTTTGAGTATTTTCAAAAAAATATAAGCATTTTAAACATTTTGAAAGGAAATAAAAAATTTTTTTAAGATTCAATTTTGAAATATTTTTCTAGGGGTTATTGAAAAGTTTCAGCAATCTTTTGTTATTTTTAAATTATTCTACGTAGGAGGTTTTAAATCATAAAAAGTTATGAACTTGTTTTTTAAAAACAATTTCCAATCTCCATTAAAGTTGTTTTGTTTAAAAGCTTTTGTAACTGTTGTGTCCGAGTTCTGTGCCTCTTTTCGATAAAATTTAATACACAATAAAAATATATACCTTGGAACAATTTATGCGTTCTCGGCAGTATTTTTACTATTTTTATCAAATTCGATATACGAGGTTTAGAAAAATGAAAAATTCTCAATCTTTACCTAAGTCATGAAATTGGTCATTTTAAAAATGCGTGTGTTGCAGTTGGTATTTTTGTAAAAAATACAAAAATAATAAAATAATGTTTCGCAATAACTGATTTTCTTGAACGTTTTGTTTTTCTATGGATTTATAATGTAATATTATTTAAAATTCAAGAAAATTTCGAATTATGTTAAAAAAATGTAATTATTGATGATTTCCGAAAGCAAATTTCGAAGCATTTTAACAATTTTGGCAGAAAATGAAAAACTTTTCTTGAGATTCCTAGGAAAATTTCAAATGATTTTTTCATTCTAAAAAATGACATTTGAAATTGTTTTTATCAATATTTCTAAAACATCTAGCGCATTCTAAGCCAATTTATTTGATTTTAAAAAATGATTAAAAAAATGTGGGAAAGATTGAAATCGTTTTAAAAGGTATTTAGAAATTTTGAAAACATTCTAAAGAAGAATCTTCACGATTTTAAAATAATTTGAAAACAATCTAAGAAAAAGTTCGATTTATTTTAAAAGATATTTAGAAGTTTTTCAAAAAGAAGTTTTAAAAAGATTGGGAAAAATGTAACACAGAATGTTATTTTTTGAAGATTTCATGAAAAACTGTCAAAGCTTTGTAGAAATTTTGTTTGATTATTTTCACATTCTTTCCATTTAAATAGATGAGCAGTAAGCAGATTTCTTATTTTCCTAGTTTTTATCAAAAACTTCTAAATAACGTATCAAGGATGCTCCAGTTAACCGATTTAAAGGTTGAAAATATTTTTTGATCATTATTTCAATAAAGTTAAAAGTGTTTGTAAATCCTATGCTCGAATTTCTGAACTTTCCAATAAACAAAAATATTGTTCTCATGACTTTATAAGTTAGAAAAAGTGAATAACAACTTAGAAGGCCAAATGAGATAGCGACTCGTATATATATTTTATTATTTAAAGTTATCGTTAACTTGGAAAAAGTTCTGAAAAATTAAATTGAAGAGAATCTTTAAAAATAATTAAAAACAATTTTAGACAAAATTTGAATCATTTTTAAAGATATTTAGAGGGTTCAGAGGTTTTGAAAAGGTTTAAAAAAATGCTAAACAAATTGCAAATTTTGGAAGATTTCTTAAAAAGCTTGCAAAACTTTGAAATTTTTTTTAAAGGTACCACGAAATTAAAAGACTTTTTTTAAGATTCACGGTAACTTGAACTACTTTGTTATTAGCAATTCATTTCTGTGTTTAAAATTGATCATTTTAATTAAAAATCCATGTTTTTGTTTCAAAATGCAACTATTTCGTTAAAAATTAACTTTTTTGTTGAAATTTTATCAAGTAAAGTACCAGGAAAAGTGGTTTAATTCATTGTAAGGGTGGGTTTGAATTGCCTTAAAAAAATTCCTGTCTTTAAAATATATTTCCTGAAATTTCAAGGATTTTCCAGGTATGTAAAATTCTTGTACAATTCCAGGTTTTTCGGATGAGAGTACACCCTGATTTTCGGCTTAAAAATTTAATTGAATTGAATTGAAAAAACTCAGTTCAAATTAAAAAGTGTTGATTTCGGGAGACTGAAATTGCCAAAACCCTCTTTTACATACCAATACGATCATCAAGTTCTATTTTGAAGTAGAAAATAATCCACTATACGATTGATACGTACCTGAAACAGAAAATAATAGTACACCTTAGTATTTGGTACAATAATCCTTTTGTTTTCCAAAAACGGGAAAACCCGGAGTTTTTTCAAATTTCTTCACTGTGATTGGCTTTGTGTTTTAACATTTTGTGAACATATTGACAGTTTTTAGATTTCCAGATTTCGTAGTGAGGAGCCCCTCTTTGGGCTATTCAAAAATATATTTTGGAGGAGCCCAATATTCAGAGACTCTAGTTACACCATAAAATTGTAAAACATATTGCTTTTTTCGAAAAAAAAACAAAAAAATTCCAGCACGCGTGAAACCCAGAAAACCTTTTTTTTAAGTATTTTGCTGGCTTTCGAGAATTTTCTTTCTCTTGTTAGTTATGATACAAGTTAGGAAACAGAAAGTCTCAGGTTAATCGGAAAGGGTGATTTCTCCAATTTTTAGCCTTTTTGTTATTTTTGTTACAAATTATGTAAAAGAAATTCTGAAAGAAACCGAAAAGCGAAACCTTTTGTTTGGTGAAGATGCTATCTTATGCTTATATCAAATGCTGAAACTTTTTGTTACTTTTCTTAAAATAGATTTTACAGAAATCCTGAGAAGAATCGAAAATATAGCTTATTTTCGAAATGTGGCGCTTGTCTATTTTCTCATGCTGATATTTAAAGTAAGGAAAGTGATCTACTTCTATTTCTTTTTACAGAATTAAAATATTCGCTGCCATACAAGCCCAAAGCCAATTAATTTTATTCAATGATTCAATTGAATTTTAAATGCTTCTAAATCTTATTGGTAAAAGAGTACATTTTCATTATAAATAATTTTTTAATATTGAGAAATAATTCCGTTCTTAAGAATGTATTGTCTTTATTATAAATTTGTAGTAATCTTTTGTTATATTATTGAATTATTCTACATACGTGGTTTTAAAGCATAACAAATTTATGAACTTGTTTTTTAAACAAAATATCCAATCTCTACCAAAGT
The DNA here is from genome assembly GCA_932066315.1 of Andricus coriarius. Taxonomy (NCBI): domain Eukaryota; kingdom Metazoa; phylum Arthropoda; class Insecta; order Hymenoptera; family Cynipidae; genus Andricus; species Andricus coriarius. The sequence goes on from CAKNWT010333182.1 coordinate 9,488, forward strand.
TTTTAGTTTGAAAGTTTTTTTTTCCGTTTTTACTAGTTTAACAGTATTCGATATTCAAGGTTTGAAAAGTATAAAAAGTTTATGAATTTGTACGAGAAAAATTCACAATTCTAGCCCAAGTCGTGAGATTGATAATTTTTAAAATTTCTGCGTCGTATTTTTTTGCCTTTTTCGATGAAATTCGTTATGAAAAATAAGATAAGGACTGGTATAAATACTGTATCGAAAATCTCGCACATTTATTTGTGGCACTGTACACAATATTCTCCAAATCTATATAAATCAGTATCCTACGGTCATAGAAGAAGCGGTTTTCATTAATTCTATTGGTAATTATAATTATATAATAAATAATTTTTTCGTCAGCTATATATCTAACTTTTGTTTTGAACCAAAGAAAAAGTGACAGTAAAAAAAAATTTGGTTGTGAATCAGGAAAATAAATGGATTTCATAAGTCAAAGAGGGTGATTTATAAATTTCCATTGTCACTAATTGAATGACAAGAGTCGAAGATGTAGCTCAAATTAAATTATGATGATAAATATTGTAACATTCAAACACCAAGTTTAACATTTACGACGCTGGAATGCAACTTTGCAAACTCGCGAATGACTCATTTGTTGTTGTTATTGTGTTTTTCTTTTTTGTTAAAAAGATGTAGTCACCTGATTATAAAAGTGGTTGGTTGTGACTGCGAGAGTATGAGTTTTAGTGTCTGCTTTTATTTTAGTTTTCTATGAATAAAGATTAGGAATTTCCTGCACGATTAATTTTGTAAGACAACATTTCGCAATAAGTAATATTATTTCACGAAAAAATTATTTTTTCTAACCATTTTTTAACGCCAATCATATTTTTAGTCCAGAACTAAAATTTTAGTTAGGGCAGACCAAAAAATATTTGTATTTTCTTCAAAAAATACCATAACAATAAAAAACAATTTGGACTAACTTTTTATAACATTTTGTTTTTCCATGGCTCATCATAAAATATAATTTGAAATCAAATCTTTATAAACAATTTGAAAGATATCCAGTAAGTAAAAAATCTTTTTCTAAGATTTCAAATAATTTTTTTCATTATGAAAATAAACATTTGAAATGAATTCGACAAATGATTTCAAGAAATGTGGGAAATACCAAAACAATTTATTCAATTTTAAAAAATGGTTGGAAAAATCGAAATCAGTTTAAAAGTATATCGAAGTTTTGAAAAAAATTCTTAAAAAGAATTTTGACGCTTCAAACAAAAATTGAAAACCATTTGAGAAAGAATTCGATACATTTTAAAAAATCCTTAGAAAGTTTTGGAGACTTTGAAAAGATATATAAAAATGCAAGACTAAACGTAAATTTTTGAAAATTTCGTAAAAAACTTTGGAAGCTTTGCAGAAACATTGAAACGTCTCAAAAGAATAAAAAACTTTTCTTAAGATTGATGGGAAAATTTTTAACGCTATATTTTTTTAAATTAAGTTTTAAAGGTATAAAAAAAATTTCCGAAATTATAAAAAAGAGTTGCAAAATTTTCTGAAATTCTTTTCTGGAATTCGCATCTCTGTTTGAAAATTCATCATTTGTATTATAGTTTAAAATCCATCTCTTTGGTTGAAAATGTAACTGTTTCGTTGAAAATAAACTTTTTTGATAAATTTTAATTTATTTATCTATTAATAAAGGATAGGAATTTCCTGCACCAGTAATTTTGTGAATAGAAATTTCATAATACATAATTTTATTTTATAAGATTTATTTCTGAATGTTTCTAAACGTTATTGATGACAGAATACATTTTCATTGTAAACAAAATTTTCAATACTGGGATATAATTCTGTTTTCAAGGATATACTAAATTTATCTAAATTTGAAAAATGATCTTTGCGGAAAATGATTTATAAAAACAAATAAAAACTATTTTTAGAAGGAAATTCAAGGTTGACTATAGAACAAAATATTTGAGGTTAAAGTTGTTTACTTAAAAATATGTTTGTAAAATGTTATATTATTTCCTTCTCTTTCGGTAAAAGTTTCAATTCTTATTTAATTATAACGTTGCAGCGCTCATTTTGTTCTATGACGTATTCCCTTCAAAGCTCTTGCATACGCTTTTATTTATAAATTTTTAATTTAAAAAAATATTGTTCATAAAAATAACAACTGCATAATTTATTCATAATTTTTGAAAATAAAAGCGTAAAAAACTTCTGAAATTTCTTTTGAACCTCATTTTTAAATTTGGTTGAAAAGTTGTTCTTCACATCTTCCAATGTAGATGAAAATTTTAAATAATATTTTTATTATTTTTATATTTTTCGTTAAATGGGCCTTTTCGATAAAATAATAAATAAAGACTGGTATAGATGCTCTAGTGAAAATCATGCATAGTCATTAGTTATACTGTACACAAAGTTCTCCAAATGATTATAAAACAGTATCCTCTATTTACAGACGATGAACATCTTTCTTGTTACTCTGCTCTTAATTCTGGCGGTTTTCTTGAATTTAGTTGGTAATTATCATACAATATAATATCTCATCTATAATCTTTAATTTTAATTTTTCATCTCTGCATAATTGTATATTCATATATCGTTATTCTTTGGTGAATTCTTTTGCCATTTTCTTCATTCCAAATTTGGTTCCCCATACCCCGGGTCATTAAAATTGTAACAATTTTTAAAATAATCGAAATTTTGTCTATGGTTTTAAAAATTATGGCAAATTTTTAGTATGTAGCCTTGTCAATGGAACGGCGCGTCCCAAAAAAAGCTGATTTTTACTTAGAGAGAGTGGCATAACTTTTTATTTTTGAACTAAAAACAAAAATGTAATTCCTTTTGAGCTATGAGCTAGCTCTATTGAATCGCGAAAAGAGCATTACAAGAAATAATATATATAAAAAAGGAAACCCTTATCTAAAAACAGCAGCGTACCCTAAAAGGCGCCTGAACAGAAACAGAAAAATCTGCTTAACTTTTTGTTTCAATTAAGTACTTTTGAGCTGTTACTTAGCTCTAATAAATCATGAAAAGGACAGGAGATCACATTTAATTACGTATTTTTAATTATTAAACATGGACTTTGACCCTCTTCAAAATTGAACATGACCACAATCTTCTGCAGGGACATGAGTTAGACCAGAACAACATTTTTGAGCCAACATGATTAATTTTCAAAGTTTGGCACTAGCTCCCTTTCGTCTGAAGTTGCTTCAAGCATATTTCATGCGCTTTCCTGTTCTGTCGTGCTAATATTTGAGCTAATAAAACTGATATATTTCCATTTTTTCACAGAATTAGACGAGCCATTGCCATACAACCGAATGAAAGTTTACCCTAAATCACAACCTCTTCCTGTGGATAGAGATGTTCTCTACACAATGGTTAATGGAAATGTTAGAAATCTAAAGACATATCATGGAGCAGTTCCTTGCCTAGTCAGCAAGGAGAGCATTCCCAAAGTTGTTGCTGTAATAGACGATGATACTAATGTTCGTCAACTGTTTCTAGGACTAGTTACGAATGTTAAACCAATTATGTTAAACATGGCGGAATCCGGTGATAAAAAGTATGTTGCAATGCCTAAATCGGCTGTTGCCTTATATGGCTTAAAGTTTAACACACCTGTAATACCTTATAAAAAATTACATCCTCCTGGCGGGAAAAATCCTGGAAAACCTCCTAAGCCTTAGGAACTAAACTTAAATACAAATAATAACCATATTTTTTCGGCCCTCCAGTTATGGTCCTTGTAATGTTTTCGTTAGCTATGTATCAAAATTGTGTTTTCAATCAACTAAAGTATTACAGTAAAAAAATATTTTGTTGTAATTCAAATAAATAAATAATTAGGTTTAAAGCATCAGAGAGGATAATTTACTATACGTTTCAATGTTCCTAGGTGAATAACGAGACTTCTAGATATAGCTTAAATTGAATTATAATATTAAATATCCTAACATTCGAACACAATGTTCACAATTCACGACACTGTAATAAAACTTATCAAACCCGCAAATTATTTTTAGTTGCATTTTATCTTCTTATGTTTTTTATTTTTTACATTCTCATTCTAATAAGAAGGTATTGGTTTTATGTGAAAAATGACTTTCGCGGATTCAATCAAATGTCGACATTTTGAGGTCCCCTGAGTAAACAAAACGATTTTTACGAAGGTGTTTGCCTGTCTGTCTGTCCTTCTGTCTGTCTGTTTGTAGTATCATGTAGGCAACATAACTTTCGAAAGATTGAGCAGATTAGAATGTGTACGGTCATTAGTAATCCTCACAAAGACAAGCAATTTATGCTAATGACATTTTTCGATAAAAAGATAATTATCAGAGTTATAGCATTTTCAAAAT
>CAKNWT010333186.1:0-12085 GCA_932066315.1 Andricus coriarius
ACACAAAATGTTTTCTACACAAAGTAAATCCTACACAAAATAATATGATTATAATTTTACTTTAATTATTGTTGCTGCTGCATGACAAATATTCTGAGCGAAGATATTCAACGCAGGCATATTCTGCCCAAAAATATTAAGTGTGAAAGTTTTCCTATACAAAAACATATTTTACACAAATAATTTTTCAAGGGGGAATATAAGAAAACAATATCAGTTATGCCTTGAAGGTGAGTGATGTAAGTGAAATTTTCAATATATGTAAAAGATTTGATTTAGGAGTTTGCTTTAGAAGCCCCTCCCCGCCCCCCCTATATTTGTCCGCTTTCCGGACAAAAATTCCTCATTTTTTTTTTAAATTGGTCATCATTAACTCTTGCCCCCCGTGCTTTTGAAATTAACATATGATTTCAAATGGGAAAAGCTCGTTTTTCGACAAAATCGAAAAAAGAAGTACTTCTTATTACCTTTTTGTAAATTAAAGTTCAGTCACCTCTCAGGGAATGTTCAAAGAATAATTTCTAAACATAAATTTATATTTTAACTAACTCAATCCCTTTGTCTTGTGTTGGGAAAATGTCCCAAAAAATTGCAATATAGCAGTTTTATGTAATATATTTCTTAAACGATAGTTGACCATTATTTAACCAATTTGCACTTGTTAAAGCAATTTCTTTCCCCTGTAAATCTTCAACAGTTACTGCTTTCTGAAATCGATAACGCATTTAATGAATACTGAGAGTGATATTTTGTGTGAAAGACAATTTGCAATTATTTGCAAACTGTCTGTGACAAAAAATATCAAATATTTTTCTTGGCAAAAATATAACAGTATTAAACAATACATAATTCTGTGTAAGAAGTATTCTGAGTAGAAAATATTTTGTGTAGGAAAAACTTTGTTTAGGAAAAATATAACAGTATTAAATTCTTTGAAGGAAATATTTTGTGTAGAAAATATTATGTGTAGGAAAAATATGGTCAGTATACGTTGTGTTTTTGTTTATTTAGCCTTTTTTATTAATTAAAAATCATTGATATTATAACAGATTTGTGTTTACTTTTTAGCAAAAAATGTTATATTAAACAAAGAAGTTAAGGTTTTTTTCTTATTTTTCAGAATTGCCATTTTTGAAGTTTTTAAAATTTATGAAAAAAGGCCCTTGAACAATGTTAGCATTATCTCGCAAAAATTTCTACTACGTCGGAACAATAAAAAAAATTGTTTATAGTAAAAAAGATAAATTGACGAGCAAAAGTCTCGAATTGTATCAATATTCGTCAAGGAAAATTATTTTAACAATTAACAGTTGTTGTGAATTTGCAAATTGTCAGAGCAAAGAAACCTAGGATCCCATAAAAAATTGAGCCTATTAATTGAAAAATATCCAATTGGTGAATTCGTTTATAAAATTTTTTTCAAAAATTTAGGAATTGTTGTCCATTTGTTATCGGGAAGCCATTTGTATTTGGTTCCGTGTAAACAATAATAGAGCGCATTGACTGAGGAAGAGTCAAACACTACAGCACATTTATTTATAAAAATTGTATAAACAATATATAGCAAAGTATCATTGCAGGATACCTTCACTTACCTGACCAATAATGAATCATAGAATTAGGCACCTGCCTCCCCTAATTGCCCCCAGCTCTGAAGAAATGAAGTAAAGTGACATTGACCGCTGGGCTTTAGTCATTGTCGACAATGACCGGTCAATGTTGGAAATTTCCGAACTTTAGTTTCTGGGATAGACATTAACTAGTCTATGTCGACAATTACCGAAGCCAGCAGTCAATGTCGACATTGACTAGGAATTGTCGACAATGACTGATTTCCGACATTGACTGTAACATATATATAATACACATATTTAAAGCTATTTTCACCTTAGTTATACTCACTATATGATCATTTGTATATAAGAATTCCCTAGTAGTTGCTATTTTAAGTGGTCTGCCTTCAAAAAATTCTTTTAATGTCTTGAAAGATAAATTAGCTTCAAGTACGGTAAGTTCACATACGAAGGATGCCGAGTAAATCGCCAAGACGAAGAATCCAGAAAGGAAAGTCGAATAATAGAATAAACGCAGAGTAGAAGCTTTCGGAAATTCTGCAGAGAATGAATAAGGTTAATTTTGTTATGCTCAAGATTGCGTATTACCTGCAGATTAATAATTATTCATCTTCACACTCTATATTTCTATACCTGGTAATCCTTGTCCAAAGTAACATCCCCAAATGTGCAGACAATTTTCATGAATGGTACCATGGTGTGACCATTTTTCTACTTTCAGTCTCAAGATGGTAAGAAAAGCCACGTTGAATATCAATGCAACTATGAAAGCACACCATGCTTTGTAGGAAAATGGCTACAAATCGAAAGTGTCGAGTTTTCATGACTTATTTTTGTTAGATCAAATTAGATTAATTCCTAATTTTTAGCAAAAAAGTGATACTAGTGTATTTGAGGGACTATTTAGTATTGATGTTTAAAAAATAAAAATTATCACTTTTTCTGGACAATTTTTGAACGGTTATAATTATTCTGCAAACTAACTCATCCATAATTATTTACTTAAATATTGTAATCTTCTGTACCTTAAAATAAGCAGACCAAAAAATTCCTACTTTAGATGATGGCTTCCTTATGTAAAAGCTTATCTTCAATTTTGTTATTGTAGGACTTAAATCAGCCACTTTTAACACATTTTTATTTGGTAAAATTACATCTAAAATATCAATGCTATTATTTTCAAGTAGACCCATACGGCCTGACCATTTCTTGCTGCTTGCGTTCCAATGCCCAATGTCAAGACCTATTGGGACTTCAACTATTTCAGTCGTAAAATTGCCAGCCGATTGCAAAGCGAGAATCAACATATCGAAATATTTATTGAAACTTAGAAGTGCCTATTAACATACATTATACATATGTAATCGTTTTAATATTCGGATAATTGTTGAATAACTGCAGATTAATTTATTCGAATGTGGCGCACTTTAAATGGAAACTTTCAAAATTGTATGTCTGTCTTAAAATTGATAACTTGGAACTGAATAGTTTAATTGAAAAAGTTAAAAGCTGGATATTTTAAAATGGAATACTTCCGAATAATTATATTTTAATTGAATACTATACACACATTAAAAATTGTTTAGTTTCAAATTTCAATGGCTAAAAATTTTACAATTTCAGAGGGAAAGATTTAATGGATGATTTTAAGCTGAAAATGAACAAAATTGAATAAGACGCATCAAACAAATTTTTCTCTAAAAAAAGGAACGTCTTTCAATCCAGGACCTTTCGTCTGCTGGACGACTGCACCTGATGCACAGCGTCGATTTTCTTCACCAATGCATCCCCAATTGCCTTAACCTAGTCGTCATCGAGTTTGGTTGTAGAGAACCCCTCGACGACTATGGTCATTTTCAGGTGACTTTGACGGGCCTGGCTACTAGAGTCTGTTGGATCTCTCAAACGCACCTTTTTCTGTTCCCTGACTTCTTTCGGTGTGCTGCTATCAAAATGAGACCTCTTTGGAGTCCCCAATTTATAGTTTGTTGCGTCTAATTGGTTTAACAATTGACGTTTCAACCTCTTCTTCGCAGCTCCCGAGGTGATTGGATGCAACACGTCGACGCGAGTATCCGCAGACTACACAAAGGATTTAAAATGTCCAAAAGTAAACTTTATGAGCTTCATAATGGCGTTGTTTATCGTAAAAGCGGCGAAAATCTGTTGATCTTTGTACCCGATTCTACCCAGGTAGCAAACGTGCTGGGCACTTTATTCGCACGGAGTGCGAGGCACGCGGTGCGTGCAGGGTGCGAGGCACATGCGTCGCATTTTGTAAGGGGCTCGTACGTGCGAGGCATATGCCTCGCACTTTGTGATAAGCCTAGTGCCTCGCACTTAATTGGCACGCAATGAGGCTCCCGTCCTGCGTGCACAAATGCTGCTTTCTCGACACACCGTGAGAAATTTTTTATTAGTAAATTTACAGTATATCCCGACGGATGTTTCTAGAGAATTTCAAAAATTTGATTAATAGAAGAAATTCCAGTGAAATTATTCCACTCCCTGTTCGCTTTATTTCCGTGGTAAGTAAATAAAAAAATAATATAACCTATATTCTTTTGTTTACACTAGGACATGAGAATGGAAACTCTGTAAAGACCATTTGAATTTGGCTCGAAAAATCATATTATTGATATTATTTATGATTCAGTGCCAAGTTCGAATGGTATTTATCGAGTTATCATTTTCATTTCTGCAACATAATGTAAAAATAATATTACTCGCACTACGTCACACGTGCGACTTGCACGCCGGGCAAAACATAGGCGACCACATGGAAGACACATCTGCGTGGTGATCTGGGTATAGTCAGGGGTGTAATTCAAACTTTACACGCCGATGTTGGCCATCTTGGTCTCGAAAAATCAATCGATCTGATAAAAAACGTTTACTGGTTTCCGAATATGCGAACGTGCATCGAAGCGCATATTGAAAATGTTATCAAATGTATAACCTACTCGATGCCAACGGGAAAACGAGAAGGGTTTTTACAACTTTACGATAAGGAAAGTAAACCTTTTGAAACCGTTCACGTAGATCATTATGGGCCTCTGAAAGCCGCTTGCTTCGGTATGAAACACATTTTGATTATCATAGACGCGTTTTCGAAATACATAGTATTATATCCAGTCAAGAGCACAACGAGTAAAGAAAGTATCGGAAAGTTAGATCAGTACTTTCACCTGTTTGGAAATTGTAAGAGACTAGTGTCGGACAGAGGAACTTGATCACCTCTGATGATTTCGCGAAATCAGCGGAAGACCGCGGTATTGAACACGTTAAGGTTGCCACTGCTACGCCGAGAGCGAACGGCCAAGTGGAACGCGTGAATCGTTTTTTATGCACAATTCTGTCAAAATTAGCGGAAGAAGAATCCTGGCTAAATGCCCTAGACGAAGCTCAGTTTTCAATTAGTAATGCCTTGCATAAGTCACTCGCGTCCACCTCGAGTAGAATTTTGTTCGGTTTTGATCAAGAAGGTTATACAGACGACAAATTACGAGATTCTTTTAGATTATTCAGTGAAATCGATCCAACAGAAAATTGAGCGAACTTGCGGCTAACCCCAATAGAGCAAAATAAAAAGATTCAGGGATACAATAAATCGGTCTACGAAGCGAACAGAAAAGCATCACATAAGTTTACGGTCGGAGACTACGTAATGATTAAAAATGTTGTAACTATTCCTGGCGTAAATGAGAAACTGTTACCGAAATACAAATACAAAGTGCTCGACCTAGATAGGTACGTCATAGGCGATATCGAAGGCTTCCAGGTCACCCAGTAACCGTTTACGGGCATTTTTAGTCCAGATAGAATGAAATTATGGATCGAGAGAATATCCGATAACTCAAATAATAATGATAACGAATGAAAAAAGGTCACCTATGGTGGGCGGTCGACCACGTTCACAGGGAGGCCGAACTGTAGGCACTTTTGTAATTCCCGCGTTACTTACGGTCATCGTAAAAAATATTGGCGCTGGCGTCACAAGAAAAAGGAGCAGGGGGGGCTGTCATTGTGAAGGGACTTCGGTTCGAGTTTCCGGGACGCCCAGTGCTGCCAGGTCTACGGAGTTTTCTTCAAATCTGAGGAAACTTTGCAAAATCTCGGATTTCTGAAGAATTTGAAGAAATTTGATCGAAATCTGAAGATTTTTTTTAACGTTTCAGTTTTTCAAAATTTGCCCAAATTATTCAAGGGAAATTAGTTATCCAGATCTGAAAGTAAAAACTTATTTGGCACTTCGTATTAAAGTATGATCGATCGACGCGCCGTTAGTTCGGCGTTAAGCCGCTGTGGACAAACTATAGCACACGTTTTTTTAATTACAGCAGTGGGACTCCGATGCGGTTTCGAAGTCGAAAATTGAACTAATCTCTCTTTCTATCTCCACACGTTAGAAAGAGAGGTCCGTTCGATTTTCGGCTTTCGACACGGTATCGGAGTCCCACTGCAGAATGCATCGTGGCATACCCCTGCTTTAAATTAATCTAAGTCTCAGAACCGGTGACTTTGCCGTTTGTTTTTATTGCATTTTATTATAATTCCTCTGTGTCTCAAGCCATTCTCGAGTTTCGACTATACTATACAGGGTGTCCCAGACTCACGTGTCCGGACTTATATATCTATATTATCATTAAAAAAATAAATAGAAAATTCCTTTTCCAAAAATTAGTTGAAGTTTTAGTTTTTGAGTTACTAAATGATTAAGCTGGACCAATCAGGAGCACGGTATAAAAAGTCGTGCGTACGTGAGCGTGAGTCCAGCGCGGTGTTGTTGAGCGAGGGGAGAACAGCAGTCCCTACACTTTGTTAGACTCCCGTTCACGTACGCACGGCTGTTTATACCGCGCTCATGATTGGTCCAGCTTAAACATTTATTGACTCAAAAACTAAAACTTCAACTGATTTTTGAAAAGGAATTTTAGATTTATTTTTCAAATTTTTATACAGCCATATACGTCCGGACACTTGAGTCTCGGACACCCTGTAGTGCATAATAAGATTGTTAGTTATTTAAAAATAGTTTTCGAGAATCTGAAGATTTTTTTTACAAATCTGAAGAATTGTTTTCAAATCATCTACGGATTTCTGAAGAAAAATTGTGGAAATCTGCAGATTTATATTTTGGCCACCTGGCAGCACTGGGGACGCCACGCCGTCTTTACTTTTTATCGCTTTCTGTACGTTACTTTTACGTGAATATACGAACTTAATTATTTAAAATAAATATTATTTAAAACAGGTTTCCAGATGAGTAGACGTCACGAAGGAATACTAAGGCGTGGTATTATCCCATAGAAAAGCTTGAGACTTCACATCATTGACAAATGTTTAAAATTTGTAAGTATTTTAGAACTTTGGATCTTATCTCTTAAACAGGATAAAATTTCCACGAAATTTCAAACACATGGAAACTTGCATAGGATTTTATAAATATTAGAAAAAAACTTCAACATGAAATCCATGAGTATTGAAGACTTTCTGACTTATTTTTAGAAATGGACTGCGAGTGGAAAGTCTGATATTGAAAAAAATTGAACTGGGAAAACCCTGGAGCTTTTGAATCGAAATTTTGTACTCTGTAGCAACCCTTAGAGAAAAATATTTTTTTCCTATACGTTCCAGCGCAGCGATACCTTAGTTTACGAAATTACATATCTTACCGGAATTCTTCCTACACGCAAAACTTTTCCGTTTAGAATATCTTTATCTGTTTGGATTTTTTTTTTCGATTTAAGAATGAGTCCTCTTGTCGGTTCCCAAGTAATCCTATTGTAAATTTTCAGCTGATTTTTATTGACAACGTGCCATTCTTGAATCGCAATGTCTTCATAACATTTCACAAAAAATCTAACACCTTCGCTTAGAAGGAATGGATTTCCAACTGGATTCATGCAAGAGTTGATTGAAGAAGTTTCAATTGCTTTCATAAATAGGGCCAGATTTATAATTCCATAGAAACTTGGTTCTTTTGATAAATCCTTTATTTTATTCACGTCTCTTTCACTATTGATGAAAATGACATTCATCGGCCTTCGAACTTTACTGAAGCTTTTGGTATATTCGTTTTGGAACAAGACTTCTTTCAAATTTAAACTAACTGTCATAATTTTTGCTCTCGAGAGCAGCATTTGCATATTGAGAATAGTACTCACCTGAGAGAAATCTAAACAAATTAATTTAAGGTTAAAGTTCTAAATTATATATACAATAATACCAAATCAATTACTTAACTCAATCAATTCTGCAATTCATTTTTCTTTGTATTTGAATATACAGCTGATATTTTTGAAAACCAAAATAAATTGAAAACTGCATTTTATGGAAGATTTTGTATAGCAAAAAATGAATTTTTTTGTCATTGAGGTTATTCAAGCATTTTTGTGCCTAAATTTTCTTGATTATTTATTACTTTTGAATCGTTTTTCAAGGTTTTAAATATTTAAATACAAAAAGTATTGAGCCCTTTCTGAAATGAGTAAAATTAATTTCTTTGTTTTACATAGTTTGACTTATAGTTTAACATGTCCTAATCCACATTCAAAACTGAGTATAAGAATGTATCATGTTGATTTTAAAACACCCCAAAAAAATGCCGTTTTTTCCATAAATTATTTATCAAGTAATAATAATAATACCAGTTATATACATTTTTTTCAAATATAAAGGGAGGCGCAGATATAGTTCATTAATACAATAATAGATCAATACAGAAACTTACCCTGGCGATCAGTAAAATGTATTAATATTAGAGAGGAGAGCTTCGATACTCTGAAGATGTCTGAAATCAGGTGGACATAATCGTTCGTTGATAATGTAGCCGAAGCAGGCAGCATTGTTAAAATACTGGAGATGAAAAATGTTGACCACGTAGAAAACTTCATTTTCTAAGATTGATTTCTAAAACGTAAAAATACTATTAGAGTAAGTTAAATAAAATGTCTATTAAATTTCTCTTTGTTTAGTATTCCACCGAATAGCTACATGGGAACCGAAAGAGATAACTAAAAATTAAAAATTCACGCTGCAGGGCTTCAAAATTACACACATGCAGATTTCTAGGTATGATTTGTATAAAAGCAGCTTTACAAAATTATTACTTGTATACTGCCGTTCGTGTTCCCCGATATGAATCTCTCTCTGTTATTGCGTTCAATTAGAAATGCAATACGACAATTTAGTGCACGAATACATAATCAAATTATACAATTAGGTGGCCGGAATCTATAATACATTTTTATCGCTTAATGGCTTTTACGCCTGGATTATTTTCAAACAAGTTTTGAATTTCAATTTCAAAAGTATAATATATTCTCATGGGAAATTTAATTTCGCATCTATTTTCTCTCGATAAGAAAAAAATCAATAGAGAAAAGTTGTTTAACCCAAAGAGATCTACATATTTTCAATAAATCATTTTCTGGTAGAATGCGTAGTTTTTGTTTTAATCGTAAAAAATAACATTAAAAATTCCTTTAAATACATTTTTGGAAAACCAACACAAGATAAGAAAAAAATCAACCAACAAAAGTTGTTCACCCAAAAGAGATCTATAAATTGGTCATGAACCATTTTTCGATATGACGCGTAGTTTTTGTTTCAATCTTGGAAAATTACATTAAATATAAACAAATTAAATTTTTGGAAAAAAGTCAAGGTGCAACAAAATGTTTGATAACAAAATTGTTTGCCTAAATTAAATCTAAAAATTCGACTGTGACCTTTTTTTCTTATGAGACACGTGATGAGAATGTGTTCATTAAAGCCGAAGAAGCTTTAACTAAAGAGAATTCACTATCATCAAATTTCAGTTGTCGATAATTTGACCTTTAATTTTAAAAGTCCATTGCGAAAATGTGGTGGAAGTACAATGACCGAACGTAAAGCGCGAGATCCAACAGCCGTACTCAAACTTGCGAGCGAAGCGAGCCACCTGCGATGAAACTGTATTATTCGCACGTATGTATCAGCTCGAGGCGTTCACTTTACGATTAATCGTAATCGTGCATTAATTTCTCACATATCTTTTCAAGAAAAAAAATTTAACAACTAATTATGGCAAATCAAGAAAAAATGACTCTAGTTCATTAATTGGTTTATAACATCATAAACCATTTGTTTTGAATTAATGACGGACTGGCGTGGGCTAGCGAAGGAACCATGCTCGGTCATGTCAAAGTCGCTAAATACCTATTACCGATTGAGTTCGGCATACAAGTCTCCGAGTATATCCATTGGACCACTCCCTTGGTGTCCAAAAAAAGGTTTTGGTTGTTGGTGAAAATTGGCACAGATGTAGCCTCCGGAAGCTACGACCACGATCGTTCACCGAACGATCGATCCCGACGCGACCGGAGGTGATACGTCATCCGACTCGTCACTTCCCGCAACACCAGAAGACCATCGAATCGGGAAATCACTGAACTGAATTGAGACTTGAAGAGCCACGGACTTTAACACACACAATTGATCTCCCATCGTTGCAACCTCGAAAAAGCCACCCAGCCTACACCTGGATAGTAACTGAGCTCTCTCAGAGAAGGTAGCCCGGCAGCCCCCCACCAAGGCACGATCAAGCGACAACATGAGTCACTACACAGGCCAAAGGTAGCCCCCAAAACTCGTAAACAGAAAAGGAACCTTGGACGAGAAGAAGCATTGGGAGGATTCCGTGCGATGATCAATGAAGCCCGAAGGTCAATCGAAGGGAAACAATAACATCAAATAAATTATTAACACCATTTTTTTTCTTACTCTAATACATTATAAATTATTTTTGTATAGTTATAATGTTGATTAAAGACCTGTTCTATTGAATTTGAAAAGCATTAAAACAGAGGCACACCTGAAAAGTTGAATAAAATTATTGTTATTTGTTAATAAACAAAGAATGTTGCTTGGGTCGAAATTATTTATTCGCAGTTGCTTGTTATACCTGAAGGCTTACGGTCATTAAAAAAAATTCATCAACATCCGTTGAAAATTGAACTGTCGAACGATTTTTCTCCAAAAATGTGCTTTTTGCGCACAATATGAACTGCTGTGAGAATGAAATTTTCATGTGTAATGTACCGCATTTCCTTTCCGCAATCCCTGTAAAAAGAGAAATGTTAATGAATATGCCAACACCAAAGCCTGCTTTCTTAATTTAAAATGCGCACGAAAATTTTAGGAGTGATTTTCCGGTTTATATTAAAATAAAGCTTCAATACTGAACTGCAAATATTTAAAATAAAAAAAATTGTGAAATGATTTTTAATTGAAAACGTTCCAATTCAAAATATTTTAGATAGGCAAAATTTTGAAAAGGGACAATATTTCGAATGGGATAAAAAGGAATTGAACTTATATCATTTCTGAATAAAGGCGCTTAAAATTTAATAATTTTAAATCAAAAAAATTTTGAAACAGAAGCTTTCAAAATTCAAAACCTTCAAATTAAAATTTTTTAATTTGACAAATTCTTTTGGAAGAAGTTGAAATTGTCTCAATTCTAATTCAAAGCGTTCAAAATCGAACAATTTCAGATTAAAATTTCAAAAGAGGACAATTTGGAAAGTTTCTCATTTTTAAGGCTTAAATTTGAGAAACTTGTCCTAATTTTTCATTGTTTTGAATTTATTCTGGAGGCATTTAATTTTAAATTGTTTAATTACGAATCCTTTAAACTGAATAGTGTGCAACTATCAAGTAATTAATTTTGATACTCTATGATTTCGAAGAATTTAAGAAACCAGAAAGTTTTGTGCGTTTAAAATTAAAACTTAACTATTTAGAATATTTAAATCTAAAATTATTAAATTTGAAACTGACGAAAATTGAATAGGTTGAATTTCCAAAAGTATAATTGGTTTTAAAAAATTGTTAACTTCTGAGCGATTAAATTTATTTAAAGTAATGGAAATTTGTAAGAGTTTGCGTACAAAAAAAGTTTCAATGTAGCAATTCTTCGCGATTAAATCTTTTTAGTCCGAAATGAAGTTCGGATTTGTTTAAGTTTGAAGTTTCTGGAGTATACGTTTTTTAAACTTTTTTAAATATTTCCGATTTAAAATTACTTTTTATTTTGCACTTTTTATAATTATTCAATTTTAAAGGTTTCAGATTGAACATTTTTACATTCTGAACGGTGGAAATACAGGCGAATTTATTTTTTGATTTCCTCTGCGCTTATGTATCACGTACGACGTTTCTTTGTGTATTCACGTGAAAACCTACTGATCGTGTTAGTTGATTCATAATCAGTGTGCAAGACCTTATACATGTTTATTTGATCTCATTAATATTACACTCAGAAAAAAGTTTGTTTTACTGAAAGAAAATTTCTTTAAATCAAAGAAAAATATGTATTGGCTCTCAGTCAAACAAATTTTTCTTTAAATCAAAGAAATGCTTTGGTCGCCTTTCTTTTTGTGGTTCAACCGAATATTTTACTGTTTGAATAAAAAATGTTCTTCCATTTTACCAAAATATTTCTTTAATTTAAAGAAATTTATATT
>CAKNWT010333198.1:0-16220 GCA_932066315.1 Andricus coriarius
TGATATGAAGGTAATGCAAGAGAAGAGTCCGATTTTTCTATTGGAATTGTATTTTATTAAATGAAATCGATGATCGACTTTTAAAATCACTCTACCAAATCTTCTTCGCAGGTAAAAGTCACTTTCGACTATAAAGAGAAATATCCTACAGAAACATCAAAGTTCGACGTGACCGAGGATTACCAGACTAACACGATTGAAAATTTGGGAAAAGATTTTTTCGATGAAATAATGGCCAAGGGTACACGCTCTAATGGTGAAGCTATAGAAAAGGTACTTTCTTTAGAAGCCTATTAGTTACATAATTGTGGACCTCTTACCCGATTATATCTTACCTTGTTTTTGCAATAACTCAAGCCCACACCAATAAGAGATATAGATTTGAAAGTTTGGGACATTCAATGAAAGGTACTGTGGAATATTTTTCCGGTTAGAAATCTGTAAAATTACAGAAAAATGCCTCCAGCGCTCGCGGCCACTGTGTAAGGATAACAGCGGTAAAAGTCGAACTCAAAACTAGACCCTGCTCCTAATTTTGTACCTAAAAGATCATCTTAAAAAGGTTTCAAACATCGCACTCAATTAATTTATAACATGTTCATCTCATTAGTCAACTTGACTTATTGTTAATCCGTGGCTGATGACGAAACACCGGATTCACCAGATAACAGTATTAAGAAAAATCATATAATCATAATAATTTCTCTTAATTTCAGGGATGGCATGTATGTATGAAACATCTTAGGTGGACCAGAAACTATACAAAAGGTGCTCATTATGACGTCCCTGTTATAGTCACTTTGGAAATAAGAAGTACCCCAACGTATAAGGTTTCTACGAAAGTAATTTATGAAGGACAGTTCAATAAATGAAAAAGTTAAGAAAACTTAAACCACCGACACGACGGATAGTATCGGTTCATCAACCAGGTGATTTGATTAAAATTAGCCTCTACTTGAAAAGGTCATAGGTCTGTCCATACTGCAGGTACAAATGTTTTTAACACTCCGTTGGAAAGATTATCAAGTTCTGCGTTAAATGTGCGCCACCAAAAATAGTTTCACCATGTGGATATTAAATTGCCACGTGAGAAAGTGGAATTGGAAGTAAAAAATTCCTCGAAAATCGGAATATTATTTTTCTATTTGTGACGTAATAATTCAATACCCACGAGGCCAGATTTCTTCAACTAAGGCTTATTTAACGTAGAATTGAATAAGCTTTCCAAGAGGTTTTGAAATATATTCTTTATCTATATTCTAGGAGCGCTATCACTTTTCAGAGTTAAGGCTAATTTTTAATGGGTCACCCGATTAGTGTTTGGATAATGTGTATATCTATATTAAATTGCACTGTTTTTGTTGATTGATTGTTGCCTTTTATCAAATAAAGCTTACACGGAAAAAATTTGTAGTTCAAATAGAAAAATACCAAAAAATCCGATCAGCAAAACTTAAATATATTTTTTGAAAAACTAAATTTTTTCTTTAAGAGCCAATTGTATCTTCGACTCATGGATGTTCCTGTCTTTGAGAAATGTTATAAGTTCGAATGCGTGTTTTTGAAAAGCAGAACATATTGAAATAAAGTTCTGCTATTAAGTACACTTATTCTTTTTATATGTAGGCCTTTTAAATTTTTATAATTCTAACGTAAACTGTTGATTTGTTTTGAACAATATGTATGGTCAGAACAAGGATAGGTATCGTTGATCCAGCTATATATTTCTTCCATGTACTCTATATAATTATTTCTAGAAAAACACACTAAACACTGTAGTTGAAATTTTACCCTTCAAAATTGTAAAAAATACTCCAGATAAAATGTTATGAATGGCAAGGAAATTAAACATTGAATAATCTATTATTTTTGGAATTTATTCTTTAACTATTACCCCGCATTATTTTGTAGCTGAGGGAATTTTTGCTCAACTCACCTGAAAAATCTGACTTTATTGTAGCAGACTCAAACTTGAGGAAAGTGTAGTCTCATTGGATGGTAGTTTATGGGGTGAACGATCCTTTTTCCTATATGTTTTGTCTCAAAATAAGTAATGGGAGAAATAAAGGGTCACAATGGGATCTTGAAATAATTCATGAGACATTACGCAATTGAGAAGCAACGGGATGACACTTGACCATATGCAATGTTGATGCATATAATTGCACCACCAATCGACAAACGAGTTATACACCATATGAGTTACAAATGGGAAGGAATCCTTCTACTATTTTTGACAAGAACATGGATACTATGGATTTAGAAGATATAATGGAAACTCAACATGTCAAAACAGAAAACAAACTAGCAAATGCTGTAGAGAGAATAGAGTTACACCAAAATCAAAACATTAATCCACTTCCTGAAGGCACTTATAGCTTGCTAAATAAACAACAGCAAGTGAGATTTGATATAAAAGCAGGGTTAGACAGGGCATTAGTTAGTCGTTTAAGGTACATAATTTGAGTATCTAGAACATAATCATGAAACGTGTAGAATAGTTTTAACGGCTGTTCATGACAGAACAGCCGAACGAAAAAAAACGCGGTCTGTTTGATTCATCGGCGATATATCAAAAACTTCATATGATATACCTTAAACGAAAAAGACGCTTAATATTATAACGAAGTACTAGAAAAACTTACATCGGACAATAAGGTAATCACGCACATTATTGACAATAAGACCAATTTATTATTAAACTCCCTAAGAGATGAATCTGAACTGAGACGTAATATAAAAGATCAAAAGGAGCAAATTATTTCAAAATTCAGACAAGTAGCACATTTATTTCGAATAGATATAATGTAATGATCAACGAAGCTCTATTAGAATCAAACGATAGTTCAGACAGACAGATATATTCATCATCGTATTATTAGAAATTCTATTAACTGATGGAAAAAAGGGAATAATTCACCCTATTATCGATAACTCCAATGGGATGGTTTTATAATTGTCTCATAATACCAAATGATCACCTGAGTATATCAGATCAAAGTCGTGAGTTCCCATGGTTTGCATACCATGTTTATATCCACATCTGAAACTGAGCTGTTAAATATGGAAAACATAGAAAAAATTAGTGCATTAAAAAAAACCATCCTGATTATTCAAGATAATCTAAAGACAGCTGTTCAACTGAAATTATGACTAATAAAGACAAAAAGATTCCAAACTCGAGTAATAAATTAATAAACGCTCTATGGATATAGTTACGGAGCAATCAAGATTCGTTATCTGCAGCACCCGCTGAAGAAATGTGCACACATTGTGCAGTAATCATGGTGTCCATAATTGACGTATAAAGGGTTCTCTCATATAACATTTGGATGGTGAATTTGGTGCGACTGTGACTTTAGTAAGACGGAGACCAAACACTAAAATAGATAGCCATATAGACTTGAGTAGAATCCTGAGTGCGAAAATAGAAGTAGATTTAAATCGTACTTCAAATGAATTAGACAAAGAAGACATTTCGTGAGAACTCATCACCGTAACAGGAATATAAATTATGAAAATCTAAAGATGCAAGGAACTGCTAATGAAGATTGAAATGACAGAGTGGATGTAATAGCTAAGCGAAAAAAACCTTTAACGTGGATGGGAAAGGATTATTCTTGGTTATACATTGCAGGATATTAGGGATTGTAAGAATATTAATCAATACTACTAAACTGTTATTTTGAAACTTTTCCTGCACACATTGTAGCTTCGGGAATAATTGAAATATGTACCAGACATGTTACTGAGGTACACCCGGAGGTAATTATCAGCCTAGAATCTTTAACAAATATACCTAGACAAAAGGTCAGGAGAAATTTTGGAACCTTAGATAAGCCCTTAAAGTTCAATCTTAGGGGGTAGGTGTGGAGCGTTGAGCTTTTTGCATTAGTAAGCACATAAATTACCTTTCTGCCGATGAACGCCTCTAGAATACTTTCTTACTTGTATTTTGTATTGTCAGCGATATGCGTCCATGAATTAATACACCAAACAGTCGCTACCGCGAAACTAATACGAAAAAAAGGTAGTTATGGTCCTGAACAGCGAACTGGCGCAGCAGTTATTTACGTTGAGGGTAGCGTGACCATGAAGCAGTGGCCTTTTTTTATTATTCAATGTTGAAGAACGCAAATCGCGTGTCGCGAATATCTGGAAAATGCAAATGCGGAAGCCTATCCGCAAATTGTTTGAATAAATCTAATTGACGTAAATCGATTAGTTACTTGATGTCAAACTTTCCACTACGCTCCCCTAATTGTATGTATCTAATCCAAATTGATTTGGATTTTGTAGGGAACAAGACGAAATAGTGTCAAAACCCGGGACTAATATTGTGGAAAAGGTGGAGCGATTTGCTGGGGATTGGTACTGACTATGTGAATCTCATGGGCGGGATTTCGCATTTTCTGAGATCATGTTTTATGTAAAGTGAAAACGGATTAGTAAGTAGAATAAAACAATAATCATAATAATGAGGAGCCACGTCACTAGTTTAAGAAGAAGGTAATTGACGGACTACCTTCAGATCGAGTACGATGACATGAGTAGTGGAATCGAATGATCAGAGTGCCAGCATACAATTTTGGCTGTATTGATGTAATTATTCTATATGCCAGCGCCTCTTACAAGAGCTAAATACTCGTGCCAATCACGTAATTATAGAATATTAAAGTGTGAAATTGAAATAGTACCTCGCAAGAGGTCAAGAGACCAATTGATTTGGAGAGAGTTCCATAGACGGCCCCATGACAATGGAAGGCATCCGGTTGCAGATGATTATTCGTGAGACAAAATATACCGAACAATACATTTTTGATAAGGATGTGTGAAGGACACGGCTAAAGATGATGATCGTGAGATAATATTAATATAAATGAACAAAATTTTTAATGCTTTAAGGGTACTTGTTTTCCACTACTGGATCCGCTCGAAGGAAGATAAAATGGTGTTCTGTTTATGGTTTATCGCTAGGTTTGTAGGTAACTTTGATTTTAAATAAACAATAAGAGTCAAGTAATGAGAGCAATCGCACTATGAATTTTTGGCTTTCTAAATCATCACCCGCTTCGAGATATATTATGTGTTACGTGTTCACTCTAGATGATGAAAGCAGTTTTATCACAGTTGATATACCAATGAGAATTGTTGTATGTATTAATTTTAGATGAAAAATTTCCTAATGGGAATAAATAGGATAATAAATTTGAAATATGTCTCATTCTTTCACTGAATGTTGACCAACAAGGATTTTACGGTCCGAGCCACGGTAAAAATTGAAACTGTGAACGCTTTATACTCTGAGGATAAAGATTGCTTGGAAACGGAAGCATCGTTCTTTTGCTTGTTTGTTATCGAACCAAATACAGGTTTAATAGTTTTTTTTTCAGGTTTATATTAAGTAATGCTAATACTTAATATTGTTCAAATCCTTCTTTGCATTCATTCAATTATATTTAGATCCCCACTTAGGAAAGTGATTGTTTCGCGTGGTGCAAATTGTAGAAACATAGTTGAATTCAATTTTATCATGAATCCGATTTACTTACAATTAAGACGCTTTTTAGTAGCTGATAAATTTGCTAGAGAATTTCTTTTTTTGTTTGGAAATTTAATTACTTTCTTGAAAAATTCAACATTTTTTTTGAAAGATTAATTATCTCTTACGAACTCTATTTTTGGTTCGCCTTCTTAGTTCGCCTTTTTTGGTTCAAATCAACTGTTGGAAAATTAGTTTGTTTTTGGTTGAAAATCAGTTTTGTAATCTGAAAATTTGACGATTCCATTTTTCGGTCGAAACACAATTATTTGGTTCGAAAGGACCCCGCACCAAATTTACAGTTAATGGCCTGTTGCTAAAGCTTCTAAATATATATTTTTTTTGTATTTTCGAACCTGCAGACTGAAAATTCGAAGAAAAAAATTAAGAAAATGGACAGTTTTTAGACAAACTCTTGTCAAAGTTTCAAGTGAAATGTTTTTTTCTCAAAACCTCTTTGATAGATTTGGCTAAATATCGGTTTCGATTCCTTTAGAATAGAACTGAAGGGCCTATGACAAAGCTACCGAACGCGCCCTCGGCTTGAGGATAGAGGATTCCTCTACCAAGTGTTTCTGCTGAATATGGTTACAATAATTAATAAGCGGTCACGGACAATTGTCTAGGGATGGTCCCAAAGGAATAACCCCTCGCACGCGAAGCTCTACAAGGATGGACGAAGCCTTTCCCTAGCTGCTCTTGGGAACAAAAATGACACCACCAAAACACCAAAAGGTTGTAAATGCGGTTCAAAACGATCGAACGCGCAGAGCACCCGACAATGGGTCGGCAAACAATGCCGATCATCCGAGAGTTCGGGGTGCTAAAAATAATTAGATGGAAACACGACGGCGAACCGGCAAAACGCCCACATTCAGTGGACGAATCAACTCAAGGATGATTTGCTAGACTGCTACGATGCCAGCATTATCCCTGTTCATCGAGGCTTTATGGCGCGTATGTATACTCTGTGGTGACAGAAACACCCAGAGCTTCAGCACGTTTCGATTCAATCGTTGCGAAATCAGCGTGCCTACTTCTGGAAAAATGGATATGTACGCAGAGCGCTTCCCTAACCGCTGCATGATCAAGATGCAGCCAAAGATGAGGAAGCGACATTAAGACCAACCGCGAAAAACAGGCACCTTCTGAGAGATGATTATGATTTCAGGACAAGAAGGAACATTAACATAAAAATTCCTCTGAAGCCCCAAGATCTGGCTGAAATGGATACCTCCCTTCATGGAGAAATCTCGCAAGAGTCCGACCTCTGGACCATCAATTGCTCAGTTTATGGTGCTGCGAGAGCTTTGGCTGATTTAAATCGAAGGCACAAACCTACGATGGATCAAAAGACCAAAAGACGCTTACATCAACTGAACAAGAAGATTGGATGGGCAAGACAGAAGGCGTCCCATGTTCAAGGTGTGATTGACTACATAACATCTGGCAGACCGTTCACGGAAAGGGATCGAAAGTTCGCCCAAATACTGAGAATCTTGAATCACACACTGAACAAGTCAAAGCTGCTGAAAATCAAGCAGCATATTTTTGACAAAATACGGCTGTTATATGACGCAAGAAGGAGAATAAAGAAGAGGAAGGGATGGATCAGGAAGAATCAAAAGTTTCTCGCTGACCCATCTCGCCTCTTCAGTGATCACCCTGTTTCTGTCAAAAATCCACCCAAGGTCAACGAGGTAGAGACTTTTCGGAGAGCGGTATACAAGATCCCAAAAACACTGAAGTTGAAAGAAGATACTGACAATATCATCCGCTTCAAGGTATTCTGCGAGAACATTGCAAAATAAAACGAAACTTTATTTTTCGCGATTACTTCAATATTTGTTGCTTCTTATGCATTAATTTTTATTATCAGCTACCCCGAAAATTGAAAATTATCAGTAAAATGTAGTAGCTTATAGGTGAAAAGTTGTGAATAATATAAGTATAAAAATGTGTACGTAGTAAACGAATTATGAATTCTAATGTACTTTTTCAAATAAGAATTTTTTTATGAATGTTTAAAGTTTAAACAAACTGCTACATAAGTTTACGTGTAACTGATAAGAATACTTATCTTATACGCATATGCCTAAATTATGTCGTTAGTGTATTAATCGTATTTATTTATAAAGTAAATAGTCGCTTTATTCTTCTAACCGTTTGAAATATAATTACGGTACTTTAGAATAAGGAAAACGAGGAAAACTAGATAAATGCTGGTTGGTTGAATAAGTATCATGCATGAAAAAAAATTGAACTTTAAACCTTTTTTTGTCTGACAACATTCATTTTTGTTCTCTCGGAAAATGACAGCAAAATTTTTTTTTTAAATTACACTCTGGAAAAGAATAGATTGGAAGCTATTCTGCTTTGTCTTGACTTTTTCTTTCAAACTTCAATAGATTCAAGGCATTTTTCTTTCATTCTAAGACTTTTGTTTTATAAAATATAGAAATTTTTTCAAGATTTTAACATTCTTTTAATTTCAGGATCCTTTCAATTAGAAATTCTAAAACCATATAGTTATCTTCTTTTCAATTTTAAAATTACCTTCTCTTAAATTTCGAAACTTCTGATGGAATTATTTAAAACGAGAAAATTTTTGAAAATTCTCAAAGTAATGTTTAAAGTTTAAACGAACTGTTATATAAGATAACGTTCAATTGATACGAATATGGAGATAGTCTATTCATTGTATTTATTTATTTCATACACATTCGCAAATATTAAAATTATTATTATAGTTTGCAATAATTGCGGTAGATAATTATGATTAGGATATTTATATAAATGCACGTTCATTTGACGAGGGTAAAAAAATTGATTCTTTATAACTTTTGAGTAATTAATTTGATTTATAACTTTAGATTCAACTAATTCGACTTATTTTTCCTATTATAAGAACCCATCCCCCTACCATTTACCAAAATGCGGAGCTGAGCTAGAAAATCTATCAATTTCCGGTTCACTAGTTTAAATTGATTATTTTTTAAATTGTGATTTTGATCTTGTGTTTGAAATTTTTTCTTTTTTACTTTTATCATACTGAATTCTAAATCGATCCAGCAGGATCTGGCGCCCAAAAATGTTTGGTAAAAGAAAAAATTAGGTATACAAATTAATTCAATTAAATTGGTGCCGACTGATTGGCTAATTTTTAATAAATTGGCCGGTCATGATGGAATTTCAAGGATTTTCACAGTTTTTAAAAGCTTCCAAGGGACTTTAAAGGAGCTCAATCGTTTTAAATAATTTTCAATAGGGTGGTGCATTCAACCCGACGACGCGCATTTTGATAAATTTCTAAAAATTTTGATAAATGTGTAACATTTTGATAAATTTCTAAAACTTTCAAACAAATTTCAAAATTTTGATAAATTTAAAAAATTTTTAAGGTTTTGTATGTTTAATCTTATATTTACATTAAATTAGGTGCCAGGAGCATACAAGGGAGGGTTTCGTAGCCTATTAAGACGTTAATTTAATTCAACAGAATCTTAAAACAAAATATTTTTTTAGTAAAAAAAATTTAATTGATAAAAATTTTGTTAAAGAAAAAATTTGATTGAAAACAAAAATTTAGAAAAAGCTTATCTCAAGAAATTGTTTGACAAATTGAAAACCTTTTTTGTCAGACAAACTTCATTTTTGTTCTCTTGGAAAATTTCAGCCAGAATTTTTTTTTAAATAAGAAGGCGGAAAAGAATAAATTGAAAGCTGTTCTGCTTTGGCCTGATTTTTTCTTTAAAAGTTAAAAAGATTCAAAGCATTTTCCTTTTATTTGAAAACTCTTGTTTTATAACATGAAATTTTTTTCAAAAGTTTAACATTCTTTTATTTTCAGGATCCTTCCAATTAGAAATTTTAAAATCCCACAGTTTCCTTTTCTTTCATTTTTAAATCGCCTTCTTTTAAAATTCGAAACTTCTGATGAAATTATTTAAAATCAATTTTTTTAAAAATGTTTACGTAATGTATAGTTTAAACGAACTGTTATATAAAATAATGTGCAACTGATACAAATATATCGATAGTCTATTTATCGTATTTATTTATAAAGTAGACAGTGGCTTTATTTTTATAACCGTTTGCAATAATTACGGCAGATAAGAATAAGGAAAACGAGGAAAACTAGATAAATGCTGATTAGTTGAATAAGTATTATACATATATGAAGAAAACTTGAACTTTAAACCTTTTTTGTCAGACAACATTTTGTTTGCTCTTTCAAAAAATTTCAGCCAGACATTTCTTTTAAATGAGACGGTGGAAAAGAATAAATTAAAAACTATTCTGCTTGAAGAATTTTGTTTTATAACATACAAAATTTTTTCAAAATTCTAACATTCTTTTAATTTCAGGATCCTTATATGACGATACGAATATGATGATAGTCTATTTATAGTATTTATTTATGAAGTAGAAGTCGCCGTATTTTTGCGCCTGTTTGCAATAATTACGGCCGATAAGCATAAATAATTTGTTTATTTACTTCATACACATTCGCAAATATTATAATTATTATTACAGTTTGCAATAATTGCGGTAGAAAATGTATGCCAAGGATAGCTATATAAATGCATGTTCGTTGGACGAGGGAATTGTATAGAAAAAATTTGAACCTAAAACATTTTTTTTTTCATTGAACTGAAACAGTCGCATATAGAAACATGCTGAAATTATTACTGTGTATCCTGGGCACTGTGTCCATCGCCGTAAGTATTCTGCATCAGAATTGATTGTGATTCATTAGAATCCAAAGAAAATAATTCAAATTATTTAAATTTAGATTAACTTATTGATAATAGATGGTTCTCAGTGAATATTGAACAAATTGAATTGTATAACACTGAACAAAATGAAATTGAATATGATTAGCGCTGAACAGAATTTAATCGAATTTCATTAAATTTATTAGATTTTAGTTAAAATCAGTAGAATTCATTATTATTTGAACATACGCTTGCACATATAGCACTTTCTTCTGGCGGGAATTATTTAAAGACAGTTATTTCCTTTTTTGGCATAATATAAATTTTAAACACCATATATTACGAAAGAAAGTAAATAAACATTTTGTCAATAATTTTTACCAGATGAAAATGGTGCTACGATAAAAAATGTGCTAATAATATTTTATGTTGAAAAAATCAAATCAAAGACAAGAAAAAAATAAAAAAGTTAATTTTATATTAGTGAAGGAAGCAAAATTGTTATCGTTTGTTATGCATTCTTGGATTGTTCATTGTAGTGAAAATTCTATTAATTGTTATAACTTTAAAAATCTGTTGAATTAAAAAAAAAAGTATACGAATATTTTAAAAACGTGAAACTTCAGAAAAGCGATTGAAGTATTATTTTATTATATGAAAAAAGCATTCAAAATTGTACAATATGGATTCAGATGCCTTTAATTTTGTTCAATTTGAAACTA
This sequence comes from Andricus coriarius, assembly GCA_932066315.1. Lineage (NCBI taxonomy): Eukaryota > Metazoa > Arthropoda > Insecta > Hymenoptera > Cynipidae > Andricus > Andricus coriarius. The sequence continues at coordinate 10,983 of CAKNWT010333198.1, forward strand.
AGACATGTGAAATTTAAGTATGAAAAATGTACATTTTTAATCTTGTTTCGATTTAATTTCAATCAGTAAACATTGAGAGACTTTAAGAAAAAAAAATCATTTTAAAATTCAGGCTTCTGAACTGCTTAATGTTAAACTTAATAATTCATAATTTTATCATTTCACACTCAAAGTTGCGAAAAATTTAAAAATATAAAATTAAACTCTTATTCTTTGATATGCTAAAATGTCGAAAAAATACCATAATGTTATATAAGAGTTTATGAAATAAGGAGAATGACAACTGGATATGAAGACCAAAAATAACATTTTTTCTCGCCTATAGAATTAAAATTGGACCAAAAGTATAGAAATATTTGGCCATTAATCGCAATGTTTCAGGAAGTTTAGAATATTTAAAAAGTCTGTGCTTGAATAAATTACCTCTAGTAAATTAAGTCCTAGAGTAACGAAAACACTGTGAATATATACTGGGGTTGCTAATTATGAATTTGCAGTAAAAAAATTCAATATAGCGGACCAAAAATTTTCCACATTTATAAAATTTTAAGAAAAAAAATAAATTAAATAAATGCTAAATATTTGGCATGCATATTCCTGATGGCATAAGAAGCTAATAAATTATAAGTTTGACCCGGGATGAAGGGTAAATATGGCCGACCATGAAAAAATGAATACCATGAGTTTTCATGTCCGATGTAGATGTAGAGGTCCGTTAAAAAATAGTGTTGTCAAATGTCGGACAATTCTAACACTTTCTCAATGATAACTGATGAGAATGTAAAAAATTCTTTTTTTTTTGTTTTTAAATTCAAGAAATGGAAAAGTATGATTTTTCCGGCATGTTTAATTGTCAAGCTAATCATATTTTCGAGTGTGAAACATAATTTTTTTATTAGATAAAAATTGAATGTATGTTGAAGATTTTTTCCCTTTTCCAGGCAGCATTCACAGTGGATGTTAAGAGAACATATTTCTACAATTATCCAGGTGCGAACAAAAATCCCTATCTTCAAACAGCTGATTTACTGAACGGTGTAGATACCACGTCAAATGATATTTATATCACATGGAGACAAGATTTTGTCCCTATGCGTTCATATGATATGAAGGTAATGCAAGAGAAGAGTTTGATATTTTTATTGGAATTGTATATCATTAAATGAAAACGATGATCGACTTTTAAATGCACTCTATCAAATTTTGTTTGCAGGTACACGTCACTTTCGACTATAAAGGGGAATATCCTACAAGAACCACAACGATCGTGGTGACTAACGAGTACCAGACCAACACGATTGAAAATTTAGGAAAAAATTTTTTTGATCGAATAGTGGCCAAGGATACACGTTATGATTATGCTTATATCTATCCGGTAATTTCTTTAGAAACCTTTTAATTTCATAATTTTGGACCTTTTATCAGATTATACCTGATCATGTTTTTGCAATAACTCAAGTCCACACCAAGTGAGATATAGATTTGAAAGTTTTAGAAATTAAATGAAAGGCACTGTGGAACATTTTTCTGGTCAGAAATGTGTAAAATTACAAACAAAAGAATGATTCTAGAAATAATTTTCTTTGTAATTATACAAATGTAGGACCATAAAACATGTAAGATCATACATACGTGTGAAGAATTTTCTAAAAAAAATAATAAACGCAAATATATTACAACTACTACAACTGCAGATTTATTAGTGAACTATTTGAATTTATCTGTGAAACTCAAAAAATCATTAGCAAAAGAAAACTATTATGGAAATTTTCATAATGAAAGACCTTTTTGTAACCTGTGTCGAATTCCCAATTCTCTTCCAACCCATCAATCGTCCAACGCATAAACTTTCTTCATTCCCTTAACAAGTTCAGTGCATGCTTCCAATTCCGTGATCCAATAAAGTATGGTTTCGCCACACGCAACCCACGGACCATTTGATGGGTTCACTTTCTTTTAGATGCGCGTAGCGAGACTATACTTTGTTGGATCACGAAATCGGGGGAACGCAGTGAACTTGTTAAGGCAATGAAGAAAGTTGAAAAGAGTCCAAAATTGTTGTGCGCTGTAGTCAAGTTTAGCGCTTTGTAAGGATAAGAAGGCTTTAAAATGGCAAATCGAACACATTCCACAATTGATGTGTTGGAAGAGAATTCGGAATCGGAGAGAGGTTACAAAAAGGTGTTTCATCATGAAAATTCCCCTAATGGGTTTCTTTTGCTAATGATTTTTTAAGCTTTACAGGAAAGTTCAAATAGTTCACTAATAAATCCTGTCGGTTTCCCGTGGTCGCGAAAAAACTACAGGTAAAATATGACAGGAAAAAAATGACAGCCCTGTCATTTTTTTCCTGTAATATGGAAGGAAGCTGAATAATGTCTAACTGTGATTTTCTGATCGAACTTGGAAAATAATTTTACAATAGACAGGTATATCAAATTCGAGCCACCCGGTGCAAAATGTTCATGTTTAAAAAGCATAACCCCTAAACAGAAGCATCTCCATATCTACCGAGAAATAGTATTCTACTAACCATACTTCACTACTAAATACAACATTTATTGGAAAAACTACATTCCCGAAATAATGAATAGACATTTAAGACTCCCTTGGAATGAACTCAGGATATTCGATTTTTTATTTTTCTGTCTCACACACTTTGTGAAGCGAATGGAACAATGAAATTTTTACTATTTTCCACTACTCTGAAGTGCATTCAGATCCCACTGTCAACAACCTAGTACATGTTTTAGTTTTCTATAAATCCAAGTGGCTCAAATTCAAGCCCTATATCAAATTCAAGCCATATCCTTTAACATTCTTATGTCGTAAGTCAACTTGACTTATTCTTAGTCTGTTGGTGGTGAGTAAAAACCGGGTACACCCGAGAACAAGTTTAAACAAAAATCATAGAATAATAATAATTTCTGTTGATTTCAGGGGACGACAAAGTGTCTGGGACATCTTAAGTGGAACAGAAATTATGCAGACGGTGTTCATTGTGACGTCCCTGTTATAGTCACTTTGGAGATCGAAAGTGCTCAGAATAAATTTCTGAAAGCCCCAACGTACTTTTCTACTACGAAGGCAATTTATGAAGGACAGTTCAAGACAGATGGGGATTACTGTCCCAAGGAAAAAAAAAATTAAAATAAATACACTACCGACACGACGGATATTATAGGTTCACGAACCAGGTGACCTGTTTAAAATTAGCCTTCTCTTTAAACGGTGATATATCTGTCCATACTATAGGTACAACTATTTTTAAAATCACGGTGGAAAACTTATCAAGTTGCGCCATCAGAAATAGTTTCACAATGTGAATATTAAATTCTCACCTGACAAAGTGGAATTAAAAGTGAAAAATTTCTCGAAAATCGGAATATTATTTTCTATTTGTGACGTAGAAATTCAATACCCACAATGCCAAATTACCTTAACTAAAGCTCATTTAACGTAGAATTGAATAAGCTTTCCAAGGGTTTTTGAAAAATATTGTTTATCTATATTCTAGGCGGCGCTATCACCTTTCAGAGTTAAGGCTAATTTTTATGGGTCACCCGATTAGTGGTCCGATAATATGTATATCTATCTTAATTTGCACTGTTTCTGGTGATGGTTTGTTGAACTTTATCGAATAAAGCTTACACGGAAAAAATGAATTTGAAATTTAAAAAAGTAGCAATTTATTTCGAAAAAATAGATAAAATTTAATGACTAACGAAGCTCTATTAGAATTAAACGATAGTTCAGACTTCTCGTGGTGTGCAGACCATTTTTATACCCACTTCTGATACTACGCTGTGAAATATGGAAAACTTAGAAAAAATTAGTATATTAAAAAGAACCCATCCTGATTATTCAGACAAACTAAAGACATCTGTTCAACTGAAATTATGACTGATAAAGACAAAAAGTTGCCAAGTTCAAGTAATAAATTAATAAACGCTCTATGAATATAGTTATAAAGTAATCAAGATTGCTTAGCTACAGCACCTGCTGAAGAAATTTCAAACATATTGTGCAGTAATCATGGTGTCCGTGCTTGACATATAAAGGGTTCTCTCTTATAACATTTGGATGGTGACGTTGGTGCAATTGTGACTTTGTTAATACAAAGACCGAGCACTAAAATATATGGGAAAAGATATAAGATCGACTGATATAAATACCGAAGACACAGTTCTTGCAAGATGTTATGGTTTGAGAAAGATTCATAAAGAAGGCTATCCTTTGAGAATAGTTATTTCAACTATTAACACTCCTACGAAATTTTTAGAACAAAACTTTAATTTAATACTCAAAGATTCCATTACAACTTCAAAATTCAATATTAAAAATAGCTGGGAATTCCAAAAAAAAAAAATCATTCAAAAAACTGTTCCTGATGACCATGTAATCATTTCTTTGGATGTTGTTGCAATGTTTCCAAGTATACCCTTTGAATTGGTCGAACAGGCAATTTTAAATAGATGGGACAATATAAAAACACGTACTCGATTAAGTCAAAAAGAATTTATTAAAGGAATAGCTTTTATTATGAACTCAACTTATTTTAAATTCAATGGATCTTTTTATAGGCAAAAGTTTGGTACTCCCATAGGTTCATTCATTTCTCCGATTTTAGCAGAAATTGTTATGGAAGATTTGGAGGTCTTTGCTTTTAAGAAGCTAGATTTTATTTTGCCCTTTTACTTTCGTTATGTTGACGATACCTTATTATGTGTTCCTCTAGAAAAGGTACAGGCAGTCATTGATGCTTTTAATGGTTTTCATCCAAAACTTAAATTTACCCATGAAATAGAACAAAATAATGAGATCAGTTTTTTGGACATAGAAGTAATTAAAGGTCAGGATGGTAATATTATTACTAATTGGTATAGGAAAAGTACATATTCAGGTAGAATTTTAAATTTCTTTTCTGCTCATCCTTTTCAAAACAAAATTGCAATAATCAAAAACTTGGTTGACAGAGCTCTAGGTTTGTCCCACATTTCATTCCAGAAAGAGAATTTGAATATTGTTAGGAATATCCTTTTTCTTAATCATTACACACGAAAATTAATTGAGAAACATATTACAATTAGAATTCAACAAATCAAAAACAAACAGAGTAACATTTTAGCTACAGGTGATCAGAAGGAATTGAGAGAATATAGTTCTGTTAATACTTTTGTTCTTCCTTTTTTTGGTCAAATTTCAAAAACTATTGAATTTATGTTAAAAAAATTTAAT
>CAKNWT010333201.1:0-28782 GCA_932066315.1 Andricus coriarius
GCGAAAGGGGTGAACCAATAGCTAGGCCAGATTTTTGTTTATAGGTTAAGTTGTTAAATTTGAAATAGGTAGAATTTCATATGTCCTCAGCAAAACTCAAAACCAATCTTGACTTACGTGGCTATCTGCCTTATCTAAAATCTTTGTTACGATGTGATGTAAATTTAAAAAGTTTCTTAAAATCTGTATTTTTTCCAGTTAGTTTTCAGTAGTTCCTTCATCAATAATCTGGACTCACGTGGTTTTCTGCCTGATCTACGAGTTTAATCTTTTGTTAACCTATAATGTAAATTTCATCGCTTCCTAATAGCTGTATTTTGCCAGTCGGTTTCTGTACTTCGTCTTAAACCTTTCTCCAAAAATACCGTACGGCAATTTTGTTTTTTATCTAAAATCTGACTTTTTAAATTGACAACGTTTATTTTCTACAATATTTGGTATGTACCTTCATATTTTTAATTGTTTTCTTTTTGATTATTTTTTAAATTTTGTAAAATTTATCTGTATTTTAAAATTTTGTAGACAATAAATTATGACTGAAGAGGGCTTAAATTGTTGGCCGAAACGTTTCAAAATTTTAAACACTTAGTTTTTTCTGCGCAGGTTTCCGGAAGGAAGTTTAGGTTATTTTTTAATAAATCATGGCTTATTATTTCGATGCAAACATTCCCTGCAACTTTAATATTTCAAAATTTTTAAAAAGATGTGAATAATCGAAAAATATAGTTATTTGTCTGAAAAATGTGTTATTTAGAGAAAAGTCGTTTAAACCGTTTCAGCCACAAAAAAATTTACTTTTAAACTTAGAAACAGCAATATCCTCCCCGAAAATGAAAAATTCTAAACTGAAATATTGTACAATTATGCATTGTAAATTGAATGATTTCAAAATCATTTTTCGGATTTTCCGGGAATTTCCCGGTTTTACATTTCCTGCGGTCTTACTGAAAAGGGAAATCAAAATAAATACCGAGCGCAAAGCACCAGATCTGATAGATGAGCGCATTCTCTTATTTTTTATTGTTAACAGTTGATACGGTCCGTCTTGGAGTGGACGGATCGTTCAAGAAGGAGAAGTGTGAGGCTGGTGAAGGAAAACTAAAATAGTAGGTTTGTGGAGAAAAGAAATTCGAGAGAGGGAAATGTCGCTGCTGGTGCGGTGGTGGAGAAAATAAATAAGGTCGCAGCCAACTTCTAGGAAGGCCGTCGGGAGACTCTCTGCCGTGAGTTTAACGCCATCCAATCAATACTCAAAAGGACGATCTTTGCAGGCAGGTAAGTAAGTACATTACTCGAGGCGTCGAGAGAAGATAGATGCAGAGTCGCGCGCCATTATTTCCTGACGTGGTAGAGGGGAGAACCGCTTTTAGCGTTTCTTCGCGGTTTTTCCCGCTCCGTAGAATTGAGGGACGCGCGCTCCGATGAGGTCATTCCTGGCTGTTCTGCTGTAACTGCCGTCTGCCCAGCGTTCCAAATTTAATTTTAACTTAGCGAATGCGTCAAGGAAGTGAATAATTACACGTCAACTAGGCAATAGAGGAAATAACATAATAATAGTATATTATTTAATATAATACATATAATAATATAATATTTCGTTGATTACATTAGAAGTCTATACGAAAGTGTTTTTTGTCGGGTTTATGGGATCACGTGAATTAGTTAATTTTTGGCAATTAGGACAGTTATTCTACCTTGAAAAATAACAGTTCCGGATAAATGATCAGTTTATCCGCGCATTATCATTTATTAAGGCAGAATTTCAAACGGAAAATTTAAAAGGATGAATTTGGTTAAAAAAAAGAAAGGTCGTCGTAGTGGCAGAGCTAAAGCCATCACCGCATATCACGGTGTGAAGTATTTTGGTTCACACACGATATACTCTAAAATGCGTTTTGACTGAGATGTGGGTGCCTACTAAACATTCGGCGATTTCTTCTGCGGTCAATTTTTCAACCGCTCCGCTGTACATGTTTATTTTCGCCCGTATTGACCCTGAACGAGTAGGTACAAATATTCTACGGAAAACCGTGTGTCTGCTCAATGTTTTTTCCAATATAGCACAAACGTCGCCACTGGATGTTGATAATACAACTTGTTCCTCGGTTGGCATGGGCATATGACCATCATGTTTGGTTCTCAATAGAATTTGTTTATCGGGTGGGAAAACGTATAGTCGAAGTTCAAATATCCGATTCGGATTATTCCGGGGAATAAGTCGAATAAATCTAAGGTCTTGAAATTGATATCCAAGTATGCTAGGAAAAGTTTTCCTAATAGTAGGAGACCTGAACCTGGCACGACGAGGTGTCTCGGCAGGTGGTGGATATCCGGCAGGTGAATGAAGTCTCGCAGGAGAAGAATATGGTCCATGACGAGGAATACCATAATCAGGGTCACCGTGAGGCAAACGTTCAGAATGTAAACTTGATTCTGCAAAAAGAAATAAGCAATTACATTGTTTTTTAAGTATATACTTGTACACCATGAGTTGTAACAGAGGTTGTTATTGAAGTGCCAGAATCTATAACCGCCTGTACATTTATCTGACTGAACGGCTTTGCTTCATCGAAACTTCTTTGGAATAAAGATGCGTAATTTAATTTCCTATAAGAATATATATGTACTTTCAAAATTAAAATTTGAACATGTTTAAAAAGGTTATGATTACAGTGTTACGTTAGCTTTAATATAATATTACTATCAGAATTATTTTATTTTTATTTACATACGCGCATAAAATTTTAGTTAATTATTTGATCCAGGAATTGGATCAGAATGATATGCAACACTTTCATAAAGAGACTATAGAAGCAGATTAACATGGCGAAAAATATTATTTTCAGAGCCATATCATCATCTCTCTCGGTTCGAAATGCAAGTATTTAGTTACAAATTTATTTGTGTTAAGCATTCAAGCATTTTGTTGAAAATTGATCTTTTTGGTTTAATTCGCATGTTTTCCATTTAAAATTAAAATCTTGTTTGGTTAAGATATCAACTATTGCATTTCTCGTATGCATATAAAACAGTAACAACATATTTAAATTAACACTTGTATCAGAGGTAACTTAAAAAAGAATCCAGGTTATGTTCCCCATAATATAATAACTTGGAAATAATATTTAACAAATCCCAAAAATAATCCTTAACGAATTTACTTTTCAGTTGAAGGCAGCTGAGTTGGATTACGCTAAATGTGGTAGTGGCATCAACTGCCAGGGTCATAAGCGACTGTACTATAAAGTTGATTAGAAACTGTAAGGTATCTGTGAGGTAGTATACTAAAGGACAGAAGTGAAGCGTTTTGCAAACACATGTAGCTTTGCTTCCTGCTTTGCGAGTCGAAGACGAGTCAGCGTGTCCATTACGGCTGAAGATTTTTAAAATGAAAAAATCATGATATAATTCAAACCACGATGACTCCCTAGATTTGAAACTTGTTTTACTTGATGAAACTGTTGACACTGTTATCAGACGCAGGTCAACTAATTACAGATCTTCATCATACTGAGACGGTAGCAAGACGGTCGTTTATCGCCCCCTCATTTATTAAGTCCGTGAAATCTATTTTAGACAAAACAAAGACAGAAAATTTTCTATTTGGTGATAATGTAACAGAAGAAATCAATGAAGCAGTTTCATTAGAAAAATTGGCCATAACTCTTAAGGCACCAGCAATGCCAAAAAAGCCTTACAATAAAATCTTTAGTTCTTTAAACTCGAAGAGATCGACAACAAGGGATCAAGGGTCATTGTGGAGAGCAGCAATCAACAATTTCAGACGAAATATCCACACAACCGAAAGTCTTACCAGCCTAATCACTAAACATTTCGAACACACCATCAGAATCAGACATCAGGAAAATACTGAAGCGCGACTTGATCGAACCGGACTTGTGGGCAGAACCTTTGATGCTTCCTTGGAAAATATTCAAATATCGAAAACAATGACTGTAGGGTTACCATCGCAAAAACGGAAAACTCTGTTATCATCAATAAATTCTTTATTGAGAAATAAGTGTTGTACTATACGATAGTTTGCTCAACAAATATGAAACTTAGTTTTGAGTTGTCCATCTATACCTTACGGAATAGGGCAGAATAAATGTCTAGAAATAGGCAAGTATCAATCTCTAATATTGGCTGATGAAAGTTTTGAGGACCGAATGTTTATCTCAACTGCGTTGTATGATGATTTGAATTGGTGGAAGGAAAATTTATCTGCAGCAGAAAGCCCTATAAGACAATTAAGCTCATGGGTTTTAGAATGCAAATCAGCAAAAGTTACATATTCATTGTCTTGAAATTCTAGCGATCTGTTGGGTGCTTCAAAATTTTGAATCACAATCTTACGACTGTGAGATCCTCTTACATGTTGAGACACGATTGTGATTGCATGCATTAATACAATAGGGGAAATTCAATATCTTCGAATAAATTCTTAAAGCAAAAAAATTTTGATGTGCGAGATTTGGGAAATTTGAATTTTTGCGTCCTATATTGCCTCGAAGGACAATATAGATGCGGATAGAGAGTCCAGACTTCAAAACGTCGATACTGAATGGGAATTGGCAGATTACGCATTTCAATGGATCTAGAAAAATATTTAAGCCTTGAAATCAAATTATTTGCAACAAATCTTAATTCTAAATGCGATTGATCTTGCTCTTGAAAAAATGATCCTGATCCTGTGGCAATCGACGCTTTTACTACTCTTGGAAAAGTAAAATTTTGTATACTTACCCTCGTTTCTCAATGATATTAAGAATATTGAGCAAGGTTGTTGCATATGAGGCCAATAGAATTATAATCGGTTCTGTGTAGATCTGGCAGCCTTGGTTCCCACTCTTTAAATATATGTGACGTGCGCCGAAGAAAGGGGGCTTACTCTGAACGGACTACTCACGGACGGTGTATAGATGAGACCCGTAGATTGCAGTGTTGAGTGGTGGGAGGTGTTTCACGGGATCTCGAGCTCTCGAGCGAAAGTCCGATTTCTCATGTCTAACAACTCAATTATTAGCAATAATAATGCTCGGAAATTTTTGTCGATGGTTTCATTAAAAAGAGCAACTCAAAAACTATCGAAAGGTGTAAAAACCTCGATTTCGATTTTTTTAGAGTAAGCCCCCTTTCTTCGGCGCACGTCATATATGATCATAGGTGAACCTTTAATTTTTCCACCCAAATCATCATTTCCTTTCTTTCCCTTTAGAATCCGACTACATCCATTGACAAATGCTTTCACTCTCGCTAAAGGGCTGATATTAGAAAAAACTTTATACCGAAAAAACTTCCAGAGTCAGCGAGTAATATTCTTTCGGCCTCTCTGCCGGAGTCCACCGTCAAACATGTAACAGCAGTTTAAAAAATTGATGCGCATTTTGAAAGAAAATCATTCAATCCTTTTTGTCAGGAGACTAAAGTAATTTCTTATTTTCTGACTGAGAGTCTCATAACGCTGGGAAAGATTAATTGTAGTTTGAAAATGTTGATATAAAATCTGTTAATTAATTAACACTTCGGTTATGAATTTTTATTCTTACTAGAACTACATACCTTGATGATTTTCATGTTCGTTACTCATCCCGAAAATGGCCAGAAAGTCTCTTGTTTGGGGCGACATACCTGACGATATTTCTGTGAAAAGGCAAAAAAGATTAATGAATTTGTAAGTTTTAAAATGCGAGACAAATATTTAAAGCATAATTAGATTTTTCCATTTCAATCGTGTGCAAAACTACGAATCTTGCCGACGTTTAATGAACATTGCAGTTCAATTCTTCATGGCTAACCTAAAAATGAGGTTTCAGATTACGCTGTTATTATATATACTCTCTACGACGCCTGTAATTGGCCAGAGCGCCCCACCGCGGGGACTGGTCGAAGCTGATTGGCGCATCAAGTCTTTTTTTAAAAAAACCCGGGAGGACGGAAAACCGAATCGGATTGGTATTATATCGATTGTCGCTGCTGATTTTATTAAGGTGTTTTAAGATTTCGATTGCTTCCCTATGCTTTCTTGGAAAAATATTGTATGTTTTGCGTGAAATGTTTTAGCCTGACTTTACTCTCATGTGCCTTTACACGTTGGCTCACCGCTTTCATGGTTTCTCCAATATAGACTTTGCCACAAGATCAAGAGATTTGATATACTCCCGGATCACTAAAAGGTACCTAATTATCTTTAGGGGTGTTTAGAAGTTGTCATATTTTCGCAAGTGGTTTAAATATAGTTTATATCTTGTGTTTATTGAAAATTCTTCCTATATGTTCTGTGGTACCTTGGATGTAGGGTAGGATGGCGGTCGCTTTTCTCTCTCTTTCTTTAGTAGGTTATGTTGACTTGTTTTTATGAGTGTATTTTATAATTGCTTTATCAATTTGTTTGTCGGTGAAATCTTTCTGTTTTAGGATTTGTTTGACGTTTTGTAATTCTTTTTGTAGGTTATCTTTATCTGTTATGGAGACAGCTCTGTATACAAAGAAGTTGAGGAACGATTGTTTTTCAGATGGATGATGGTGGGAGGAGGTATATAGCTATCTGTTTGTATGGGTGGGTTTTCTGTAAACTTCATGTCCTAAAGTGTTATCATATCTTCTGTAAACTAGTACGTCCAAGAAAAACAATTTTCCGTTTTGTTCCATTTCCATGGTGAACTAGATATTAGCGTATAATCGATTGATGAAAAAAAGTCTTGATTGCAACATGAAACGTCGGTAAGATTCATGGTTTTGCACATGTTTGAAACTCGAAACAATTAATTTTATTTTAATGAATCATCGTGAAAGCATTAAATGTTGAAAAATAACTTTTTTACTTCTTACTTACCAAAAGAATTAGAATAATATCCAAGGTTAAGATTAAAGTACAAAGAATCTTCATGTTTTCAAAATGCACAGTAAACTGATTAACGAAGAATTTTGAGAACAGCCTAACTAAGGAATATTCCGGTGTGACGTCTATATAAACTGTTCTGAGATATTTGTGTTTTTCCCCTTCCCGAGTACAACCAAAATGTAATAGAATTGACAGTACTCAGTGTGTACAATAATGTATAAAGATGAAATGGATGAAAATATGTTTTGGACAAAAATTTTTCGGGTAAGATTCCAAGGTTATTTAAGTTAAGAAACATGAATAATTTGTCACGTGCACTTCAAGAACTAATACAATTTCTTTTAAAATCGTCTTTAACATCCAAAGGACTTTCCCCTCCGAGCCTTCTCTCCCTCTCCTATTTTTTTTTCTTATGAAGCAAAGCACGTATATCGTCGTAAGCATGGGCGAAATGGATCATTTTCGTGATCAGAAAACCCATATTTTTAATTTCCTACCCTATAATAGTATTCAACAAACCCTAAGGTCATCCCTAATTTTTTACTTGAACAGATTATAAGAGTGTTCACGTGAACGTCTCAAAAAATTTGAGAATTTGAAATAATCACCCAAGTAACATTCAAAAGGCCCAAAGTTATATCGCCGACCCTATAATAATATTCAACAATCTCTAAGACCAATTCTAATTTTTGACCTGCGCAGATTCGAAAAGCCTTTACGTAAACGTCTCAAAAGATTTGAAAATTTGAAATAATTACCCAAATCACCGTCAGAAAAGCCGATGTTATATTCCCAACCACATAATAATCTTCAAAAACCCCTAAGACCACTCCTAATTTTTTACTTGAGCAGATCCGAATGTCTTCACGTAACTCTACCTGGTGCGCCTAGTCCCGGGTTAAGCAGGTGGAGGTAGAAGTGAAAGTGAAAAATTCACATAACCGCCCTCCCCAGGTTTTTGACAAGGAAGCATGAAAATTAGGAGAGAAAATAATTTCTGTTCACCTTTAAGGGGATGTGTAATGAGAAACATGAATATATTATCCTGAAGTTTTTGAAATTGGGTAAAAATATATAAGGTCACTAATGAGAAATATAAAATTCACATTCTCAGCCCCACATTTTTGCACAAGACTTTTAAAATTAAATGTCAAGTCATAGACAACTGAAATTTAGTTATTTGTGTTTTTCTTTTGTTAAAGGTCCTTCGGCTTTAATGAACACATTCTCATCAAAAGCCTCGACAGAAAAAAATGTGAAAAGAAAATTTTAAGATCTAATTTTAAGCAAAATTGGTTAATAAACATTTTAATTCATTTTTGTCGTATCTTGCATAGTTTGACCGCAACACGGAATTTTTTATTTTAAAAGTGGCTGGTCAACTATCTGGAAAAATCATTTGTTCTGAATCAGGAATCTCAAAACGTGGTAATTAGATGAAAACCGACGAAGTCAAATTTCACAAAAACCACTGCCTTCTCTTCAGGATGAAATTGCAAAAATATATTTTCAGTTTTTTAAATAGTTATTTTTTCATTTGTTAATACATATGTCACAAAAGGTAAAAAGGGAAATTCTTAAATTATCTTAGGGTAAAGAAAATAATGATAAAAAATGAAATTTTTACTTTATTTTGCAATACATGAATAAGTACACCCGGTTCGAGGTACACAAAGTATTAAAACATATACTTGATATAACAGAGTTCAATATAATATAGACAATGTTGCATTTTTGACACACCGAATTCGAGCGCGAAGTCCGAAACGATTGATGAAATTAAAAGCTGAAAGATAAAACTTTTTTTTACCTAAATTTTTTTGTAATTATAAGTTGATTTATTTTAATTTGAAGACGTTTAAAATAATTATTGTTCAATTCTTAATAATTCGTTCAAATGTGAATCGATTAAAATATTGAATGGAGGCGGCTTATTATTGAGCAGATTCAGAATCGTCTTGTAACATCAATTATTGTTCGATTTTTAGTTTTTGGAACTACAATTCAATGTTAAAAATCATGAACCAAGTTTTTAAAATATATGAGATATATTTATTTGTTTCATAAATGTTTTTTTAGTGGTTTTCAGGATTTCGGCCATAGAAAAACTTACTCTTGTGATTAGAAATAGAAGAGAATTCATTCCCCAAAAAAACTTAATCATTTATTGAAATTCAATCATTTTTTTTAAATTGGTACGAAGCTACAATAAAATAAAATTTATTTGCAAAAAGCATTAAAACCTGTTTATCTGAAGTCTTCCAAACGGCATTATAAACTGAACTGTTCCATAATTGAAAAAGTTACTAAGTGAACTCAACCTGAAAAAAAGTTGATATGAAATTGATTTTAAACGGCACTCAATCATATGATTTAAAACCTGTGGCATTTCAAGTGATTAGATAGATTTTTCTTTTAAAAAATGGTAAAATATGAACAAATGTGATTGTGAATGTAAAAATTTGTCAATACCTTGACCTTTAATTTTAAAAGGTCTGTGCATACACGCGGGGTAAGTAAAGAGACCGAGTGCAAAGCGCCAGATCTGAAACCTGCGCTCATTTTTTTCATCAGTTATTTGTATGATGAATTGTGGATCATACACGATATACTCTAAAATCCCTGTTGACTGACCTATTGTTGTTTATTGGACATTCTGCGATTTCATCTTTGGTCAATTCTTCAACCGCGCCGCTGTTCATGTTTATTTTTGCCCGCTTTGACCGGGAAGTGGTAGGTTGAGACCATATTCCACGAAAATTCGCTTTTTTGTATAAACCTCTTTCCAATATAGCACAGACGTCGCCACTGGACGTTGATAATACAGTTTTTTCTTCGTTTGGCACAGGTATTAGAGCACATTTAGGATTTCTCAATCGAATTGGTTTATCGGGAGGAAAAACGTATTTTCGCAGTTCGAATATCCGATTCGGATTGATGTGGGGAGTTAGTCGAATAGATGCAAGTTCTTTAAATTTATATCCAAATACGGTAATACAAAGTTGCCGGGGATGAGGAGACTTGGACCTGACACGAGGAGACTTGGACCTGGCAGGAAGAGGTGGCTCGGCAGGTGGTGGTAATCCGGCAGAATAATGAGGTAAGGCTAGAGAAAGAGTCGTGTCTGGAGAATATCTGTTAGGAGAAGAAGTAGAAGGTCTACAGCGAGGAACACTAGGATTAGGGTCACCATCAGGCAAGTACTTGGACTGTACACTTAACTCTGTAAGAAGAAAAAGAGAATTACATTTTTTTAGAGAACACAATCGCATATTGGTATATCATGAGTTGTGAATGATGTTCTAGTTAAGGCGCCAGGTTTTGCAGTTAGTTCAGTTTATAGGCTGCCGGGGAGTCCCCATGGGTACCCCCTGGCGTTCCAGCTATGATGCCTATTGTGACAAGCCTTCACTAATCGCTCTCAGTAGTAGACTCTAGTGATATTGATGAAGCCTAGGATGTCAACCACTGATCGTGTTATAATTTCCTCAGGTCGCATAATGTGGGCCCCAAGGGTTTGTTGCCTGAGCCTAGCTAATGTCAAGTACTAATCCAGGAATGGCTTTCGTTTTTCGATATGACTTTTAGTTTATTTTAAATTAATGGCACAAGTTTCGAATCTACATGCATAGCCAAATTCTGGATCGTAGGTTTTTTTGGTTGCTGTTTATTGATGTGGTGATATAAATATCTACTGGAGTCTTGCCGAGTAAGTTAGTGTGATTTTTGGGTGTTTTAAGTTAAAGGTACTTGGAATAGGATTCATTAATTGTACTGGGGTAGTGCGCATGCCAGAGCCAGAAGGTAGGGAGACCAGCGGGACCAAAACGCACTGGCATCAGTGAAATACTGAATTAACATTTATTTTGTGGTTCGCGTTTGAGTCTACTAAACCTATGGTGCCAGCAAACACCGAGGATGGGATCCTAGACTCGAACGATAACTTCAAAACGTTTCATATTACTATACTCAATTTTTAATTCCACTGACAGGCATAAAAACCTGAAGAATTGTCGTTTTTAAGTAGGAAACTAAGGTGAAATTCTAACGAAGAGATTGCACCAAGTCTTGGTAGGACGAAGCTGTAGTTATGGCGAATCAGAGGAAATAAATTTAAAAGAGTCCTGTATGCTCGGAACGAAAATAGGTAGGGCCCATATTAGGAAATAAGAAAATATTCCGTACGTGTATCTTTCTCTGCGCCACCGTAATTCAATGATCCAAAGAAAAAATACACATTTGCCATAGTATTACCAATAATTCATTAAATGAATCTTAGTCGAAATAAGGTGTTTTTTGAATCATTAGCCGCGATTGAGTTGAGATCTATCGAGAGTTACATTTGCCAAGAATTCTTAATTGCCAATTATTTCCGTTTTAGAAGCTTTCGCATAAAAAACAGCATCGAAGTTCGTCCAGGGGAAAACGGAGTATCCATTCCTGTTCTTAGGGTTTCACTGTTAGTTAGTGTAAACAACAGGGTTAAAGGGCTAATTTTAATGTTCTTCCCAAACCTGATCCAATTTCTGTAATTGGTTTCATGTTGTTGGATAGAGTTTATTAAAAGCAAGTCAGATATATTTGGGCGTCCGCGCAGAAAGGGACCTAATGCTGAAAAAATCGATTTTCATTTTCTTACGCCAATCGATAGTTACACTGAGTTACACTTTCATTTCCAATTAGCAGAAAATTTTGAAGTTAATTACTTTTCTCGTTATTATGCTATAAATATAGGCATGATAAGAGTACGCGGAGACCGAACGAGAGGCCTACGAAAGCCAGCCCCACCACTTACCACTACAACTCTGCAATCCTCAATAATGCTACGAAAATTCTTAATCGTGACATTTCCATTAACCTGCATCAAAAATGACAATTCTTGCATAGAATTTAAACTCGAAGAAAGTAAGACCTAAGAAAATTTGGGTAAAATTGATAAGTATTGGATCTCGACTCAACGTCGGAAGGTAGTAGTAAATTAAAAATAAATAATGACGCATATAAGATATTTGATAATGTTACAATATTATTATATTTACCAATAGAATGAAGGATAACGGCAAATGATAAAACCAGAGAACAGACAATCATCATCTTTTCTGACTAGAGGACCAACTGATTGATATATTAATATAATGAATTTGATTAACAATGTAACTAGTGAATACAGTACCGCTTCATTAGCTTATACAATCTATACTATCACCGTTATCTCGTACATTAAAAGTGTCAACTTTGTCCTTCTAAGGTATTTACATTTGATAAGAGTCAGTTTAAGCTAAAAAGGTTCGGTTGGAAACTTCATTACAACTGATGTCACCATTTATGTAATATTTTACGCTTTTGGTAAAGCTGGCTTTACATTAAAAATGTATATATTGTTCAGTATAACAGCCCATTTAAAAATTAAAAAGGCTAATATTTATTCTACAGAATATATCAAAAGACTTATATATTTTTCCTCTGTCTTTTTATTGCGACCAAAGAAAAAACCACGGATATTATAATTTGGCGAATTGAAAAAAATCGTATCATGAAACATGGAAATATTAAAAACAGAGCACTAGATATTATAATATCCTAAAAATTGGCGGATATTATAAATTGTCGAGTTCAAGAAAAATCATACCGTGACACATTGAAATATTATAAAGAAACGACAAGGTAGTATAATATCCTGAAAATTGGCGGATATTATAAATTGTCGACTTCAAGAAAAATATCATACCATGATAAATAATTTCGATGAAATGCCTTGATTAAGCGCACGCATCATTTTTTGAAGATGGAGAGCATTTGGAATCCACAATGTGAGACGTCTGCAATTTCCAAAAAATAAACGGAAATTACATTTTCGTAGACTTTGGAGTCCAAAACCCTTCATTTTCTCAGTATCCGAACAGAGAATTGATGTTTGCTTGGGTTCAGAAATAATTATTACTTTTCAGCATTGAATTGGATAATAACGCAGCTGCAAGACAAATTTGGACATTTAGTTCTTTTTTTTTTAAGCAACAGTCACACTGAATTTTACCACAACTCTTTTCGAAGGTTCATACCTGGCGATCCATCATAAGACGATTTCTTATAATTGTCGCAACAGAACTCGCCATACGGCGTTAACTGAAATACCGCTAAATTATAAAGAGCGGTGATCAAGACACTTGTCAATTCGTTTATCAGCTTTTAGTCGCGTGAAACCCTCGCAATCATTTCTGGGCCCGCGCAATTCTCCATCACGAGATCGCTTAAATTAAATAATTATAGGTGGATTGCGCATCACATGATCATCGCCTGAGAATTTGTATATTAGAGCAAGGCGGGAATCGCCGCAATAGGTCTTTTGACAAAAATTCAGGCCGCATCTATAATTGCGGATAAGCACGAAAATTAAAATGAAAATTACCTTACAATTTGATGTGAAATATATGATCAATCGAATAGAAAGATATCCTTCATTATATGCTGGTTTATCAGCTTATATTTTTCCGATATCAAACAATTTCTTGATCAAGAATTCTGGTGTCAGTTATAGAAACTCATTGCTCACTTTGAAAAAATTCCGACTAAATGATACTTTTTAAGTGCTAGGTCATGATTTTAATCAGTGAACCTCTCAAGCTAGATAGTTTTCAGGGAAAGTGTTTGCAAACTTGCGGCTGATTCTAGACATTTTATTGTATGGCCATCTTCCGAAATTCTCGAATCACAGTTACTGGTTACATTTCGGACTCGTCACAAAGACGTTTGATCAATAATGGATGGATTTGAAATTGAAATCGAAAAATACTCGAATGCTCTTTATTAAGCTCGTTCGTGGTTATGGAGGTGTAATTTCGGATTGTCTATTAGTTGAAGTGAGCGGTTATCTAAATCAAATGAAATCTAAGACCAGCGTAAAAACCGTCTACTGTAGAAAAAATCAGAAGATTTCGAGAATTTTCGATTTCGCTAACACATGCGTGCGTTGATACTAACCTGGCACCAATTCTAGATTATGCAGTAATTATTACAGCCGCTATTATTAACTGCCAACTGCCACTAATGGCATCATTATGTAGAAGTAAAAAAGATAGTTGTAAAAAAACATTGTAAATGAAGGGTTAAAACCTCTATAATGTCAAAATTTGAAAAAAAATTTCTGGAATATGTAAGAAATTGTTCGAGCGTTTAAACAGTTTTGTACGCGAAGAACCTCGTGTGAAACAAGTGTTAACTTAGGTGAGCGGAGGAAATATATTTTCTTTTGAAAAATTGCACTGACTTTTGGATTATTGGATTATATCAATACAATTTTTTGGTCAAGTTGAGCCCACAAGCATTTCATTGATTTGTTTTCTTCGAATTCCGGGGATGTTACAAAAAAAAGTCCTTCGTTTTCTCTGTAAAAAATATTTGCATTCGTGCAAAAAACTTCAGGTGCAATTTGTACTCGTATTGACTTAATGATTGTAGACGAAATTGATAAGGTTATTTCCAACGAACAACATGCTATCCCTTTTCTCTCCAACCACGCCTTGATTAACATTACCTTTAAATTTTACTATAATCTAAATTCAAAACCAACCCAAAGACTGGTGCGGAATATCTCTAAAATTGATGAACATACATTCCACGAACATCTTATGACGTATGATTGGGGAAAAATATTACTAGATATAGATATAAATAATAAAATCGACGCTCTGACTAATTACCTAGTCTCTGCATTTAATAAATTTTCTCCGCTACATGTTCCTAAAAGCTTTAATAAAGCTGCCCCCTGGATAACATCCGAAATTAAAAATCTGATGAGGGAACATTATGGCAAGCGCCGGCTTTCAAAAAGAACAAAAAGCAGTGTAATGCAAGCTTAATTTCGTAATCTAAGAAACCTAGTTCAAACTAAGATTAGAGATGCGTTTAATCAATACAATTTTAACGAGATTGCACATAGAGACAAAAAAGAGGACATTTGGCATCTTCTTAGACGTTTACACCTAATCCCGCCCAAGTAAGAATCTATAGATAGTAATTTTCCGCCTGATGACCTTTTAAAGACTTTTTTTACATTCCCAGTTCCAGACTTATCATTATCATTTTCCAAAAAAAAAAAAAAAAAAAAAAATAGTGACTCTGACTTCTTTTTCGATGACATCACACCTGAAATACTTTTGGAAAAAACACTTGAAATCAAATCAAATGCCATTGGAAATGATGGAATATCAATCAAAATGATTAAACTTGCCCTTCCAATTATCTTTCCTATTCTATTGCATATCTATAATGCTTCCCTTCAGGTCGGTATCTTCCCAGATATCTGGCAACTATCTAAATTTCTCGAATTATCTAAGGCTATTGACCCGATGCAATCAGGTTTTCGGGCAAAGCATAGCACGCTTACTGCTTGCCTTAAAGTAGCGACGTATCTCAAATAAGCAATGGATAATAGGGAGATCACGATTGTTGTTCTATTTGATTTTTCGAAGGCTTTTGATATGGTTATCATAAGTTACTCCTACAAAAGTAAAAATCTTTTAAAGGGTCAACCTCTGTCATCAAGTGGTTTTAATCCTATTTTAATAATCGGTCACACACAATTATTATTAGTAGTGGTGAGCTTTCTGACTGGTGGGAGGTCAAGAGTGGGATTCCTCAGGGCTGCATTCTGGCACCCCTCCTTTTCAATTTGTTCACTCCTTACCTTGGAAGTAAACTTCAACATTGCAAACACCACAAATATGCTGACGATTTCAAAATTTACTTATCAGGACCAATTTCTGCATTAAGTAGATTACTTCTTATAGTCCAAGAGGATATCTTTCATCTTCGTCGCTTAAAACACTGGCATCATTTCCACCCCTTTGTATCGAGAATCTTACTACCCCTTCTTCGGAAGTGATTAAAGATCTGGGATATTTCTGTACTTTGTCCTTGAAGGAACAGGTACAGAGTATCTCAAGGAAAACATACAGAATTCTACAACAACTATACAGGAATAAGGACTCTTTACCTACCTCCACTCGGATACTTTTGGTTAAGAGTTTAATCTTGCCCCATTTTGACTACGGTTGTTTAGTATATGATGATTTGACCGACGATTTCAACTTCAAGCTTGAGCGTGCGTTAAATGCCTGTGTCCGTTTTATCTACAATTTGTCTAAATACGAACACATAACTCCATACAGACTTAAGACTGGCCTGCTCAATGTTGCCAAGAGAAGACAATTCTTTATGGGTAATTTGCTTTACACTCTTTTTCAGAATAAAGCTCCCGAATATCTATTCAACCGATTTCAATTTGTAGACAGAGACCTTCCAGCATAGTCTAAGCTTCGGAAAAGACATAAAATCCTTGAGATTCCTTTTCACAGAACGTGTCAGCTTCAAAGATCATTTATAGTAAGGGGTGCACGGTTATGGAATAAAGTACCATA
Organism: Andricus coriarius; assembly: GCA_932066315.1. Classification (NCBI taxonomy): domain Eukaryota; kingdom Metazoa; phylum Arthropoda; class Insecta; order Hymenoptera; family Cynipidae; genus Andricus; species Andricus coriarius. The sequence continues at coordinate 16,261 of CAKNWT010333201.1, forward strand.
CGATATTAGAAATGCACCTTCCCTGTATCATTTCAAGAATCTCTTTTTCGAATATTTGTACAATACTCCTAACCCAACTCTTGAAATTACTCACTGGTATACTCTCATATTTAGTTCTTGAACATTTCATCTTTAAATTTACTTTTGTTTTCATTGAAGTTTACAATGCATTTCTTTTACACACAGTTTCCGCCTCTTTATTTTTACCTTAACATACACAAGCGCTACTAATTAATCACCTAATGTTTATTACTACACATTAATCTCATTCCTAATTTGATACATATTCTGTAGTCGACTCTAATTATTTATTTTATTTAGTTTATAGATTATATTATAAGATTAATCAAGAATTCTGCCGATCAGTTTTTGCACAAATTTGTAATGACCCTGTATTATCCTGTTCCTTAGAGGGCTTTAGCCCTATGGAATTTTTTTGAATAAATAGAAATACAAATACAAATTTCCCCTCTTTTGTAATATAATCAGATTCACGCGTTTCTAGGGATAGCATTTAATTTGAATCACGACGTCGTCTGTCACTCCGTCTGGCGATGCCCTAAAAAGAGGACATTTGCTATTTAACAGCAGAACAGGAATCTGCAGGCATGATTCTCTAACATAAGATAAGGAATTCTTAGGCAGATTTTTCTGCTTCCATGTCTAAAAAATTACGAGATAAATGATAAAAAGACAATTTGAATAATTGGCCTTTTCTTATCTTGCAAGCATTAAAAATGCATTGCATGAAGGCGTAAGGGTGTCTTACAAATTTGAAGGATGTTTTCCCATATCAACAGTTTTCATACATTCCTTAGAACTACCCACCATAGAAACTGAGGTCTTTTCCAATTATAATTAACTGATGTAGTTGGAAATTAATGTATATTGTAAAAAATTCGTCTTATTTGATAGGAAAATTAATCTTCTTAGTTGGAAAGTTATCTCATTGCCTAGTATTTTTTAACCATCAGTTTTTCTCCTGGCATTTGTCATAGATTTCCCTATCGTTTTCTCTGTGTTCGCGATAAAACGACATGAAAAAAATCACAAGTCTTTCAAAAATTATAGTTATCAATTATTTTATCAAATGAATCTATCGTACAAATATGTGGGATAATTGAAGCGTTGGAAGAGATGAAGTCGGACCAATAAAGATCTGTTTTTCTGGAACCATTGCTTAAACTATGAGCGTATGTTGACATCATTTTCAAATGTCGCTATTTGTTCTAGACATACAGATATACCAGGAAATAGAGAAAAGCATCTCCACGAAATTATTAAATAAACTTATTTGTTTTGTTTTTGTGGCTTCAATTCACAAGGTTCAGCGAGATAGCGTCTAGGGGCCATCCATGTACTACGTGAGCAATTTTTCGGGCGGGGCAAGCAGGAGGTGTGAAAAGGGGGAGTCAGGAAATCAATATCGTCTTCGTGGTATATGAAGAGCCTACTAGTATATATACCGAAGCATCTTGTAGAAAAATCCTTCTTTCCGTAAACTAGCATCATCTACTGTCATCGAGTATAATAAAAAAGAATGAAGATCACCGTCGGTGCTATATTCCTCGCGGTTGCCGTTTTCCAGGATTCTATTGGTAAATACACTCCAAGATCCATATAATAATAGTTTCGGGAATTGCCTCGCACTAGCCTTGTTACTAGTTCTTAGTATTACAAAGCCGGACGGCTTCTATGGGACCTGGAGTGTATATGTGACCGTCCGCGAAGAAAGGGACCTAATGTGGAAAGATCGATTTTCATTTTCTTACAGAAATCAATAGTTTCTAAGTTACTCTTTCAATTCCAATAATCAGAAATTGTTAAATTTGATTACTGTTTTTGTTATTAAGCTGCAGACATAGGCATGATAAGCATACGCGAAAACCAAACGAGAGGCCAACGAAAGCCAGCCCCACCACTTACCACATAGCTGTACGCGGCGTGTCCGTTAGCTGCACTGGCTCGTGTTTGAAAGTGTATTGATAAGTGGAGGGGGTGCTTTTCGCAGACGCATTCCCACCACTTAAATGCTGGCTTGCGGACTCTGCTACGATCGCCAGTCCTGTAAAATTTAGCTTTGACGCATTAGGTCCCTTTCTTCGCGGACGGTCACGTATTATAATATAATATCTATAACTTTAAATATAGCAGAAAACAAACGTCATTAGTCTCTTTTCTGTGTTACGCAATTTTCAAATTAAAATATGAAATGATTAACAGAAAAGTACTTTATTTCATAGCGTCTATCCTTTTTTTTTTAAATTGTAGTCAAAACTTGCAACCAAGGGAATAAATTTGTATCTAAAATGATAAATCATTAATCAAAATGAGAAGTTTTAAGGAAATTTTGAACAAAGAATGGTGAACTGTTAACAAAAAATGTATTAATTGATATTTCCATGAAAAACAAGTTTAACTTTGAATCGGAACTAGTTTTATTCTACCGAAAAGGCAAACTTTTTTTCGACCAAGCATTGGCATTTTCAATGGAAAAGGATCAAATTTCTGCCAAAAGAGATGAATTTTGAAGAATTTTGTAAGCTGACTCGGAAAGTTTAATGAGAGAAGACGATTGTGAAACATTTTCAACTTTATTGATACAATAAGATGATTGTGAAACTTGTAAATAGGGTACGTCACCCTCACCAACGTAACGTATTTGCAAGTCGTTTCCTTAAGAATGAGGAAGCTAGAATTATTTACATACATAACATAATTTACATTGACTTATCCACGCCTCGTGTCTCAGCTCGTCGAAAATATTTGTATAATTTTCAATGAATTATATCCTACATAAGTCACTTTACTCAATAATGTATTTATCACATTTTTATTCATTACATTTTTAATCAACATTACTAAGAAAATAAAATTGGCTATTGTAATTTGAGATCAAAGGAAAACTCCGACTTTTGTATTTAACTAAAGACGCGAGTTTATAACTTTTCATATACTGTTTCAATTTTTCATGCACTACTTTTCATTTTTGAGAAAGAGATTGAAATAATAAATTAACAAATATTTGAAAAATGAACTCAATTCCCAAAATTAAAACTTTTCAATTGAAAAAATAGCTCTTTTATTATAATTAAAAAAAATCGTGGGTAGTCCAGCTTTTTAAAATAAATTTGAAATTTAATCCTTGAACATATTTGAGAAAAATCCTGTCTCATCAAATGACCTGATATGGAAAATTTTCATTATTATAATAGATTTCATCAAATTCATTCACTCTCGAATAAGATTTTAATTTATCTGATTCCTGGGTGCTCCAAGGTCCACTCTTGTACCAAACAAGTGTATTTTTATCTTGGAAGATTGATTATTTGAAATAAATTGTAATTTTGATTTAGAACGAGAATTTCAACATAGATTGTGACTCGAAGTCTAAGACGGTAACATATTAAAAGACGCGGAATGCCACAGGTGGTATTCTCACGTTTGCGACTTTCTTTAATTTCATCAGTAAATAATAATATCATCATGCTAAATATATAATTTTAAGTGTGATAGAACACGAAAACGATTTTTACGGAATTTCCCGTAACTCTAACCCCTTTTCCAGTTTGTTCAGGGCTGACGTGACGGACAATTTCGTAATCATAGATAGTGCCTAAATTATAATATAAAACTAACATTACTAGAAAAATGGTGTGTATCATCATACCTATTCCTTCCTTCTAAAATTGTGGTCACGAGATCTGACATACGTGGGGAACACCAAACTAGCCCCTGTGCAATCGAAATCCCCAAATTTCGTTGCATAAGAATTTTGAGCTTTTTTGCAATGAACCACCCTCTTGCTATAAATCAAATCTGCAAAAAACAAAGTGCATCAGAATTTCGAGCTTATTTTAAGCTCTTAAATGAACAAAAAATTCCAAAAACCACCCGTATGTGCAAAAACCATCCCCTTCTTAAAAACTCAAACCTAGAAAAAACAAAGTACAGTGTCGTATTGGGCTTTCTTTGAGTTCTTGAATGCTCGAAGAAAATTTTCCAGACACCTATTGAGACTTAAAAATTCCGAAAAAGACTATTTTTGGCGAAGTAATATTTGCGCGGTGAGAATAGAGTGCATTTTGCGTTAAGAATTAGAGCCCAAAAATGATAATCGGTATTTTTGATAACCTGAAGTCAGATAAAAATTATGGTTGTGTCGATCTAAGGTGACGAGAATTTTATACTGTAATTCAAACTGGAGGATTTCCATTTGTTTGTTTTAACTGTTCTAATAGATGTGATACATTTTTTTAAATATAAAAATATACCCATTTTTTTCCTTCTTACAGAATTAATGAGTTCCGTAGAGCCAGTACAGACGACTTTGGCGCAATTATTTCCTGTATACGAGCGAAACGGTTACCTGCCTCCTGTCCATATATTTAGAAATAGCGGAACAACAAGGTCTACTGCATTTACACGAATAGGTAATCTCATTCTGCGTCGTCCAGACGATGACCACCCTTTTTTAGCACGAGGCCGTGTCATCTTTGCATGGAGGGGAGATACCAGATCAGATGATAATAACCGGATGGAAGATTATATTGAGCCGCTATGGCATTTATTTCCAGGGCTATTGCATCCAAAACAATGGATATTTGACATATCGCGTAACCATTGGGTAACTCTGAATCAAAATGAATTTGACAAATTGGGCTTTGGCTATATTTTGACACTTGTTGTAATGCAACAATACACTGCTGGCATTCACAGGCTCACAACGGGCAATCCAGCTGTTGACGCACGAGCACACCATATTGCGTACTTAAGAGCAAACCATGCAATAGGCATGTTACAAGCCACTGAAGCCGAAAAAATATTTAGGGGACAAAAATCTGTTGATAATAGCGTGATATTAATCACGAGCAGATACGGTGAGGCATATGATCTTGTATTCCGCGAAATTGCACGCGATTCTGGATAGAACTTTGGTTATACGTTACAGTTACAGATATAGTTAATAGTTTATATATTTCATAGATTTAATCTTCAATTAAAATAGAAATTTATCCTGTATGCATATTAACTATATTCGGACATCACACATTCCGGCACACTTGATGTTATATTCGATGCCCTGATTATTATAAATAATTCATCAAATCTAGAAAAAGAGAAAAAATTACGGCTTCGCATGCACTATTCTGTATACCGTTGTTCTTAAGTCCGTTGCACTATACACAGGTTTTACTGCGATTTTCCTTGTCTACTACGAAAATATTGTAGGTTAATACTAGTGCAGATATTTTGGAAGACGGGTGCAGCCGCTGGGATGTAGAATTAGTAATCTTTTCCTGGCGGACCCCGATTAATTGTGGATTCGTTGAAAATATGGGGCGTTTAGCGTATCGTATACCTGAAGCGTGCGAAATAAGAATCGTTCGGAAACAAAAGAAGCTAATTGTGGCATTCTCAGAAGTCAACAAAAACCATGTATAATTTTTTCCTACTTTTGAGTGGAATCTCTGAGAAAACTGGGAGAGGGTTTTTATTGTCAGTAGACGCGGAGAGAAATTTTTTCGCCCGATGCGTCAGGACGGAAGTGGTGCTCTGAGTTGTATTTCTCTGCTCAATGTTTAGCTTTAAAATCTGTTATAAAATCTATTTTAATTTGTCAGCCAGACGAGGCTTGTCAATTGTGACATTTTATTAGGGTTTCTCCATGGACGTCCAAAATTGTGTTTAAGAGTTGTTGTAAAGTTGTAAAATAATTAAATTATGTTTAGTGTTTTTTCCTAATCAATTTTAACAGTTCAATTCAGTGAGTTCTATTTTTATTTCTATAAGACCTCTCAGATCTGTCTTCCTTAGTTAAGGTTTTTAGAGATCTACACCACTCTCCAAATGCTGAGCTAGGCCACTCGATCGAGATAATGGAGTTTTATCATTTTAGATTCAAATGTTCTAAACGTTTGTCCGTTAGTTAGATTTAATTCCTTTCAGGGCGACAAGACGAGACTGGCCTGGTGCCATTTTTGAAGTAAATTTAAAGCCCTTTGGAAAATCTATGTTGGACAATTTTTTTTTTTTGTTTGAAAAAGCAAAATATTTTTCGGTAAAAAGGCGCCCCCAACCATGCCTCCCACCCTGCGCCAAGAGATCCAGTCCGCCGCTGGATACTATTGAAAATATTTTCAATAACCTATCAATTAAATAAATAATTGTCTTACCATGTCCCATTTTTTCATTGACAGGCACCACTTTGCGGTGTTCTCTTATTATTTGAGCGAGGTTTCCAGGTTGTGATATTTGTCAACGCACAAAAGTATAACAGCAGACTCGTTCTGGGTCAAAGGGAAAAAGAATGGTTGATCAACCATTGGCGCTCGTGTCTATGGACTGCATTGGACTTTACATTCGTAATAAAGCAGGTAATTTCTACGTCATTGTCTTTCACGACTACTTTAGTAAGTGGATTGAGTGTAAGGTCCTACGCGCAGCCAACGCTAAAAATGCAAAAAACCACAGAAAAATAGGTAGAGCGTATGGAGAGCCAAAGAGAATTTCGAGACCTTGTAACGCTTTATTTAGAATTGGCTCATAAAAAACAAACTCGCTATTATAATCAATCGCGACGTGATTTAAAATACTAGGTAGGAGTTCGGGTTTTGAAGTGTTTGATAATATTGTTCTCAAAGGAGAAGAAAGTGTTTAACTAAGTAAGCGTTTTCATGGTCCTTTCCACGTGATGGTGATACGCTCACCGCTAGCCTATGAACTGAATGATGATAATGGAAGACCACTTAATGCTTTTTTATGTGAAGGATCTTAAGCCATACGTATCACGATGGACAAAGTCGTTACTCAGTCCGGTTTCTTTTAACTTGATTTTAATTTTCTTTCTCGTACTTGATAGGATTGATTATTGTTTGCCTACTGCATGGAGACTGGCATGTTCTCTTCTCTTAGGATGTCCGCAGAACCATCTTCCATCACAGTGGCCGTGGGGTGGACCACGGGCTCAAAAAACCCCGTGATTGATCCCGGAGAGGTCCAGTACGCTCTGGAAGCCCTGAAGCATTGGAATCAAATGCTTGCGGGTTTGTCCCTAGATTCCGTCAGCCAGCACGTGCTCAGGGATCTGTTCAAGGTCATTACGGTCTTTATTTTGGAGTCCGTGGCTGTAAACGAAGGCAAACCAATTCCGAGTCCGGTTCCGACGCAGTCAGTCAAACCTCAGCGTAAGGAAGGGGATGGAGCTTATAGGGCGGTCCAACGATCATGCTCTGCGGAGCAGGGCACTTTTAGACCTGTAGGGTTGTCGGTTTCCCTCGGAGAGGATCAGACTAAGGCTAAGACTAAGACCTTCCCGAAATTGTTCAGGAGTTCCTTTCTGAAGCAGTCCAGGAGAACTTTTCTGAACAACCTCAGTTCGTCGATGCTTTGCAGGCGGATGCAAAGAGGTGGAGCTTGAGTTCCGGCGGTTCTATAGTTGCCACACCACAAGCCATGAATGGGAGGTCTGCCCCAAAAGTTAAAATTATTCTGCACGCTATGTGGGGGTGGGACGATTCTTTTCATTTCAAAGAACCCTCAGATCTGTCTTTCTGAATTAGGTTTTTGGGGTAATTGCGACACTCCACCGAGATATTGGGTTAGGGCTATCTAAAATGATTTTCTTGGGACATTTTTAAATGTTTACTCGTTAGCCAGGTCTATTTTCTCTTAGGCCGGCAAAATGACTTTTGTCTGGCGCCGATCAAAAATAAATTAAATGTCCTGGGAACATTAATGTGAAGTCCTTTATTTTATGTTCTCTTTTACATATACTGGAGAGCTAGAAATCTTGGTTTTAATATATTGTCCTGAAGTTCTGGGAATTGTTTAAAATATATAATATACATAACTGTTACTTTTCAGTTGCTAAATGTAAAACATTCATTTAATATACTAGAGATCAACATAATATAGAAAATGTCGCATTTTTGACACACTCATTTCGAGCGCGGAGCCCGAGAAAATTGATGACGATGTATTCGTTATAACCGAAGAAGCTTTAACAAAAGCAAGGTGGCCTTTTTTCCCCAGTTTTAACAGCGCCATTAAACTGTAAAAGTTCTAATTTTAAACTTTTATAAATTGAATAGTTCAAAGATTTCTGGTTGAAAATATAAATTTACGTTGCGCTAGCATTTTCAATGTTCTAAATTTGAAGACTAAATCAATAAATTTGTGAATGTTCAGAATTGTATCATTTTAAGAAATTTCAAGTTCACAAAATAAAAAAACTAAATGATTATTTTTCTAACTCTACTTTCTTAAAATTGGAAGTTACATTATTGTAATATAAAGAAGTTTTAAATTAATTATCAACAATTTTGTTAATAATTCGTCCAAGTTTAAACATAATAAAAATATGCTCATATTAAAAAATGAATTAATGAAAATCGTGACGTTCAACATGTAAATTTAGCAATCTCAAATTTGAATGATTCAAGGCTTTCTATTTCAATTGGTTTGGTTTTAATTTTTTTTTATTTCTAATATTTAATTCAGAATGGAATATTTTAGACTGAAACAGAATAGGTCTTCAAATTGAATAAACGTGTTTTATTATTTATCAGATTGAGAATCGTCCTATAAAATCAGTTATCATTCAATTTTTAGTTTTCGAACTACAGTTTAATGTTAAAAATCATTAATCAATTTATATGATTAGTTCGGTAAAAGGATACACTTAAAACGTTTGTTATCAAAGGTACACATTTTTAACGCACTAAATGTTTAATTGTTTATGGCAGTTGTTATGCAAAAAATCACACCTTAATGAAAAAAACTTAAAACCTAGAAAATATAATATTTTTTCAATAGTTTTTGTGAATTAATTTTTCCTAATGTTGTCTCCAACCAGTTTAGAACAAATGGTTGAATTTTAATAAATCATAGCTTATTCTTGTAGAGATGTAGAGAATGTCTCCACCGAAAAAACTTTATCATTTATCAGAATTCAACCATTTTTGAAAAATCGCTACTAAGCGCTCTGAAATCCAATTAAATTGCAAAAAGCAACAAAGGCATTTTATCTGAAGTCTTCCACACTGCAGTTGAACATTATTTAAATTAAAAAAATACGTGTAAAACGTAAAATTTTGGAAATAAAAGATTTTATAATTACACACTGTAAACTGTATGGTTCCATAATTAAAAAAGTTGCTAAGTGAACTTAACATGAAAAAATTTCATATCGAACTTATTTAAAAGTGCACAAAATCATGCATCTATGCATAAAGTCAGGGTTAGCATAAAGACAAAGCTCAAAATGCCAGATCTCAAAGCTGCTTTGTTTTTCTTAGTAATTAACAATGCGAAGAATTGTGGTTCATACATGATATATTCTATAACTGCTTTTGACATAGCTACTGGTTATTGGACAATCCGTGATTTCATCTGTGGTCAATTCTCGAACCGCCCCGCTGTTTATGTTTATTTTTGCCCGTTTCGATCGCAAAAGAATTGGTATATATATTCCACGAAATGTCGTTTTTTTGTAAAAGCCTCTTTCCAATATTGCATAGACGTCACCATTGGACGCTGATAGTACAATTTGCTCTTCGATTGGCATGGGCATGAGGGCAGCATTTTTTTTTCTTAACCGAATTGGTTTATCGGGAGGAAAAACGTATCTTCGAAGTTCGAATATCCGATTCGGATTATTGTGGGGACTAATACGAATAATTCCTAGTTCCTCCAATCTATATCCAAATACGCTAGAACATGGTTGCCTCGGAGGAGGGGACCTGGACCTGACACGTAGAGGTCGCTCGGAAGGTGCTGGTAAGCCGGCAGAATAATAAGGTAAGGCAAGAGAAAGAGTCGTGTTTGGAAAATTTCTGTCAGGAGAAGAAAAAAAAGGTCCACAGCGAGGAACACTAGGATTAGGGTCACCATCAGGCAAGCTCTTTGACTGTTCACTTAATTCTGAAACAAAAAAAAACGGAATTACATTATTTTAAAGTACACAATCATGTATTGGTACATCATGAGTTTCTTTTGGTTGCTGATTATTATTGGTGTGGGGATATAAATATATACCGGATTCTTGCCGAGTTAGCTAATGTATTAATTTTTAATTGGACTTTTTTTGTGCGTTTTTATTGAAGGCAGCTTTGATAAGGTGCGTTAAATACAATAGGGGTGCATTTTTCAAATTGTTGATTATAACTGTTGGAACGGAAATATCCATTAGAGTCTTGGGAAGGTAAATTATATAATATGTTAAGTTTTACCATTTTTGGGGCTTTAAGTTGAAGGTAGTCGGGATAGGCTTTGTTAATTGTACTGGGGTAATTTTGTGACGTTCTTAAATAATATTGTGGAGATGGGGATATCTACTAAAATCTTCAAAATGTGATTGATGTGATTATTTTCAATTTAGAGCTTTTTAGGCTATTTCAATTACAGGCAGCTAAGATGGGGTTAACTAAATGTGCTAAGGAAGGTTTTTCTCCTGGCTTATTATTACTTCGGGGATAGGGATATCTACTAGATTGAAAAAAGGGTTAAAAGTGCGAGGGTTGGATTTTAGAAGTTGCTAAATATTATTATAGGATTAGAACATAACCTAGACATTTTTAGTTCTAAAGTTTAATAGCTGTTTTACGTGGAGTCATTTTGGAATTGTTTCCTTAAGGGCATGCACCAGACTGTCACATGACCTATTCTTTTAAACGAACTTACTCATAAACTAATAAGTCGAATGGATTTTCTATACCAGGCACACTTTCGTCTTTCTTGCCTTTATGTCTGTCTGATATGAAAAATGCATTCGACTTATTAGTTTATGAGTAAGTTCGTTTAAAAGAATAGGTCACGTGACAGTCTGGTACATGCCCTTAGAAGTGCACCTGCATACAAAGGACACAACACAGTTGAATACATGTACAATTGCTACGCGCACAATTAATAGCAAAAATTGTGATTTGCGTAAAGTGTTAAAGAAATTCAAAGATATAAAGATATAATATGTTATTATATTCACCAATAGAATTAAGGATAGTTGTCAAGAATAAGACAGGAGTACAAACAATCCTCATCTTACTCAATTAGAGGTTAAAATGTTTAACTTCACAATATTCAATAATGAATTTGAATAACGATGAAACTAGCGATTATTCTACCTCTTCATCAGCTTATACATTTTTTCTGTAACCGTTACCTCATACATTGAAAGCGCCAAGGTTTCCCTTATGAGATATTTACATTTGATAAGAGTCAGTTCCAGCTAAAAACATCTGGTTACATACTTCATTGAATCTGATGTCATCATTTATGTAATCATTCACGTTTTAGGAAGAAATGTTATTTATGTGATAATTTATATAGTGTCTACTACAACAGCCCATTTAAAGCTTTAAAAAACTAATATATATTCTACAAAATATGTTAAAAGAATTAGACAAACGAATTTGATAGTCTCCGGTGTTTGACTAAATGTTCTGGAAATTACTCAGAGAAAAGGAGGTTATCTTGAAACAAAAACGAAAGCCCGCAAAGATATTTTTTATCGCAAAATTTCAAATTATATGAGAAGTTGTAGGCTCCGGAAGCTACGATCATGGTTCCTTAAAGCAACCAATCCCGACGCAACTGGAACGTTTGCGTCATCCACTTCTGCTCCTTCTGTCCCAGAAAGTAAGCAACAGCGGGAAATGTACGCGAAAGAACATCGTTCAACGCTGTTCCTTGGAGTCAGGTCTCCAGCCGCGGATGACCTTACGGAGCAGACGGGACAGTTGGAGATGAAGGTTTCATCTCTGGATACTTTTTTAGATCTACCAATCTTTGTAGAATGTTATGAGGAACAGTGTTGACGAACAAGATGAAGTGGTCCCAGAACAGCAGCCTTTTGCATCCGGTTCGCGATGGAATGAACCTGACGCTGGCGAGCCGGAATCTTGTTGAGATAGCTAAGAAATTAAGTTTTAATACCTCCAAGACAGCCGATTATGAGATGTTTAACTATTGCACTCCATATCGGCTCGATAGATGTTAATATCCTCTCTTTGAGGATACCAGTGAATAGCTTGTAGCTGGTGTTTAAGCAAGCTATGGGCCTGTAGTTCTGTGGACTTGACAAATCTCCGGTCTTAGGGTTTTAACTTTAGGGTCTTAGAGTGTTAACAGGTGTTACAAAATTTGCAGACGTTTTATAGCCTTTTAAAAATTGCATTTGATTTCAAATATCGCAAGCCATTCCACGTTATGTCAAAGAATTGATATGCTTTCATAGGAGGTTTAGGTAAGCACATTTTCTGAGCTTCCTCTACCATTTTTACTCAGAAAAAAGATTCTTTTATTCATAGAAAACTTGTTTAATTCAAAGACAATTTTCAGACTTTGAAACAAATATTTCCTTGAAGATTTACTACTGTTCTCAATTAAAATATTCTGAAGAGGACTTAATCATTTTCGGAATCTGATGTACATTTTAAATGAAAATGTGTTGTCATCAGAATTTACAAAATTTTAATCTGAATCCTACTTATAGTCCCATAATGATATGAGTTTCTAAATGTA
>CAKNWT010333203.1:9194-23866 GCA_932066315.1 Andricus coriarius
AATATGCCATAATTCATGTTTTCGAATCTTTTGAGTGAAGACCGAGACGCTAACGGTTGCTATGGTAACCAAATGGCTGGCTGTGGTAGAACACGAGTGGGGACGAAACTGGTAGAGCTTAACCCTGTATCTACATGGGCGCTCTGTATCCGTGCACTCTCCGTGTTTCTCGGTTGATCGGGACTCGGAGTGCAGGCGGCCAACCGTTTTGGTTACTTTGCGCGGAGATAAAATGTCCCTAGGCGGCCACTAATTATTCGCCAGATGGCTGTCGCCGCGCCAGTTTTCAAAGCAAAACGTTGCGTTTTTGCAAAATAGATGTAAAATTGAACCAGGCTTCACTTCGGGTTGCGATAAAAAATTCAATTTTCAGTTCAAAAATAAAACAATATCATGCTTCCAAGATATAAGTTTACGGGTACACAATTCTTGCTCTTCCATTCTGCAAAACTTGTATCTCACATATACTACAGGTTATGATTACTATTCACTATTTTGAGAAAACTTGACGTTTTCCCTTCAAACAATTGAAAACTGGCGCGGTCACAGCCATCTTGCAAACCAGTAATGGCCGCCTAGGGACATTTCATCTCAATGCAAAGTAACGAAAACGGTTACACGCCTGCACTCCAAGCTCCGATCAATCGAGAAACACGGAGAGTGCACGGATACAGAGCGCGCATGTAGATACAGGGTAAGGCTAGACCATGTATTCTTTGATTATGGATCCACGGGCCTCGCTCCCCTGGCGCGCTCGTAGCGCTGCACGTGGAGGAGCGAGGTACCAGTGGCACTGGCGCGAATTGTTCGAAACGCCAAGCATTGTCGAAACGGCATTTCCGAAGAAAGAAAACAGATTCCTGCTCGCATGAGAATGCTAATTCGCGGAATTAGCATTCTGGTGGGAAACTTGGTATCATGCTGAGGATCAGAAAATTGTTCTGTTTTTATTCAAAAGATTTAAACTTAAATGCGTTAAAAATGGAATATATTAGACTGAAACAGAACACGATTGTGATTGAATAAAAGTTTTTTATTATAGAACAGATTCAAAAGCACCAGATCTGACAGACGAGCGCGTTTGTTTTATTTTATTTATTAGCGGGGTGAAGAAATTTGCTTCACACACGATATACTCTGAAACTTTTTGTGATTGAAATTTTGTCGGATAGAGGACATTCCGCAATTTCTTCTGCGGTAATTTCTTCAACCGCGCCACTGCGCATGTTTATTTTTACTCGTGCTGCCCATGAAGAAACAGATTCGAATATTCCGCGAAAATTCGTTGTATAGTTTGACTTTTTGATCAATAGTGCACATACGTCGCCATTAGACGTTGCTAATACAATTTGTTCTCCGGTTGGCATGGGCTTGAGGAGCTGATTTCTGTTTTTCAATCCAATCGGCTTATCGGAAGGAAAAACGTATCTTCGAAGTTCGAATATCCGATTCGGATTGCTGTGAGGACTAAGTCGAATGAATTCAAGTTCTTCAAATTTATATCCAAGTACGCGAGAAAAAGCTTGCCTCAGAGAAGGAGACTTGGACCTGTGACGAAGAGGTCGGTCGGTAGGTGGTGGAGACCTGGCAGAATAATGAGGCAGGGCAAGAGAAAGAGTCGTATCTGGAGAATGTCTGCCAGTAGAAGATGAAGAAGGCCCAGAGCGAGAAGTGACATGATGAGGGTCACGATCAGACAAACGCTCAGACTGTGAACTCAATTCTGAAACCAGAAATGCAGGATTACATTTTTCCTTCAAGTACACAATTCCATGTTAGTAGGATTACATCGCGAGTTTACAAATGTGGTTGTAATTGAGGCGCCAAATTCTATAGACGCCTATAACTTCTTCATGTTTAACGGCTTCAACCTATGGAAAATTAAAAAAAAAATGCGAATTTTAAAAGCACACTACCGTTGGAAAATGTTCGCACGACTCTTGTGAGCGCTATTAAAAATCACTGCCGAGTTCAAATTACGATATTTCGGTGAAAAAAATAGGGCATGTTTTAAAATAAAATTTCGAAAACTTATGAAATTCCACGTCCATTGGTACCCAACAATATTTTTTTGACCCTCTGAAAATGATACAGCACGTGAAATGTTTAAAAATAAAATTCAAGATTTTCTTAAGTCTTCTACCTCAACTTCTACTTTTAGCACGACCTAGGGAAATTTTTTCAAACATTTCAAGATTATAGAACATCGAGCCTGAAATCTGATCTTTAATTTAAGCCAAAAAAACTTTTAAAATCTTTATGGGTACCCGAGATGTGACTAAAAATGTTCAATCGATTCTGAGGTCAATTGCTCACAATTGACACAATTACTGTACAATTGAGCTCAGATACGATTGAACGTTTTTGATCGTATGGCGGGTACGCATTAAGATTTTTTAAATTTTCTTGGCTCAAGTTGAAGATAAGATTTCAGGCTCGATGCTCTATAATTTAAAGTTTTTGAAAAAATTTCCCTAAATCGTGCTAAAAGTTGAAGTTGAGGTAGAAAATTTAAGAAAATCTTGAATTTTATTTTTAAACTTCTCACGTGCTGTATCATTTTCAGAAGGTCAGCAAATATTTGTTAAGTACCAAGGCGACAAATTTCATAATTTCGAAAACAGATCCACAAAACATCCCCTATCTTTTTTTTCACCGAAATATCGTGATTTGAACTCAGCAGTAATTTTTAATAGCGCTCACAAGAGTCGTGTTCCTCAAAAACTCAAAAAGACTCATCCTTATAATATTTATAAAAAAGTTATAAATTTCTACCTGAAAAAACATACAAATCATAAATTCATATCTTCTAATGCATGCGTAGTCAATCGATTTTTAGCAACAAAAAACGTTCAGCATGAAAGCTGTTTATAAAGGTAAAAATACGTTTTCTAGCGAAATATTTATCCCAAATATCTTCTCATTAACAAGTTAAGAAGATTTCATTTCGGCCGCGTGGCTTTTTTATTCGCACGTATGTATAAAATTAATCCGCTCACGTGGAAATGATTCATCACTTGTCAACAAAAATGAGAACATTCACACAAAAGAAAATCAAAACCTACATTTATTCACAGAATTTTTACAAATAATTAAAAGTCATTTTGAATCTGAAGAATATGACCGAAAGAAGTTACTGGAAAGATATTTTTACTTTACTCTGTGAAAAAATTGAACATACAGAATGGTTTCTGTAAATTTCATCAAACAATTTCATGAATTTGCATAATTATGCCGAGTTGAAGTCAAAAATACAACAAAATTTGGTATTCTATATAACGGGATTTTCGAGTTTTTCTGCACATTAAATCAAAAATATTCTGATTTGTCTAAAAATTAAAAGGTGTTTACCTAAATTAAAGATATATTATATTATTGTATTCACCAATGGAATCCAAGATAACAGCCAAGGATAAGAGCAGAGTACAAACGATCGTCATTTTTCTGATTAAAGGACAAATTGAATTGTGTAATAATTATTAATTTAATTCACAGTGTAACAAATGAATATTTTACTGCTTTATTAGCTTATATAATCCAAAGTTTAGTCCTTATCTCTTAGACTAAAGACGTCAATTTTGGCGTTCTGTGATATTTACATTTGATAAGAGTGAGTTTCAACATTACAAATTTGGTAACATTTTTTTTTTCAAACTGTCGTCCCCATTTATGTAATCCTGTACGTGATAATAAAAGCTGACTTTGACCTGACAAATTTATATATTTTCCTCTATAACGGCTCATTTAAAGCTTTTTTATAACAACGCCATGCATTCGGGCCATTTTAATGCCTGTGGAGCGGGCCCAAAATCTCGTTTTTCGAGCTGTGTGTGTACAAAGTAGTTTTTACTAAATCATAGGGGATATTGGAAAAATAGCGTTTGAAACAAATATTCTCTTTTAGCTATGATACGAATCTTAACAATTAGATTTAGAGGAGAGTTTAATCATTCTCGAAATGTTATGTAAACATACGATAAAAACGTGCTGAGCTCAACAAATTATCTGATTTACTGGATATAAAATTATGTTAAAAATACATATATTATAGGTAATAAAATATCTTAACTTATATAAAAGTTTTAAGTTTGTAAATTAAAAATGATTTATTTATCATTCAAAATGTCCAGTTTGTGGAGTTTATTCTGAATAATTTTAACGAATTTGGTGTCATAGGTGTTGTCATCATTGATCATAATCATAGAAAAGAAGAAGCTTCGATTAAATTTAAAAAATACGTGACATTTTCAGAATTTACAAATTGAATAAATCTTCTTAAGCTTTCCGAGAGCCCAAAACAGTTATGTGTAGAATCTGATAGTTTTTATTAACAGAAATATCCTTATAGACATTTGAGGCCGAGAAAAAATTTGTAAAAAGGAAAGTAATTCAAAAAATTGTAAAAGTGGTTTTAAAAGTAAAATAACAAACTTAGTATGGAACTAAAATGATTTATTCGAGGAGAAATAACTTATAATTAATTATTTGAACTAAGTAAAATATTCTCTGTTATCGAACAAAATATTTGTTTGGAATAACCAAATGATATGGAAGAATCAACCAAATTCTACTAACTAAAACATTTCGTTGCATCAGCAAAGTATTTTGTTGTTTACATAAACACCAAATTCTAGGGATGATTCAACCAAAATTTTGTTTATTTTACCGAATATTTTTCTAGGTGTGCCAGAGAATCTTCCATTTTTTAGTTGTCAAAACTTTTTTCTGCAAAATTAGTCTTTTAAGACCTGAATTTTCAAGATTTAGGCTTAAAGCACTATTTCTCTAATAAAAGATATTATTTCGTAGAAAAAAGAATTAAAATGGCAAAGGAATAACAGTTCTTTACGTAAAGCCTAGGAAGAGATAAAGTTGAATTAACCAGAATAATTTAGTTGTAAAACTATGTTCATAATATGTCGCATGAGAATCTTGTTCAAGGATTTTTTATTCGGCTTTGTAGTATATGCCGTAGAACGATTTATGTCATTTAACAAAGTATTTTATCATCAGTAGTATAGCAACGGGGATACGGGAGCACGGTCCTGTCTCGAGGGAAACGGCAGTAAACTGGTCATTTACCGAATACGAATATGACTCGTAGAAACCAACATTACTGACTAATGAAAAAGTAGATATCTACATCACTAGTCGATTCAGAGCATTCCACTTTAAATCAATCTTTTATTTCTGGTAAAAAATTAATCTTCTTGATTAGGAATGCGTATTTTCGAGTTGAAAGTTAAACTGTTTTGTAGAAGATTCTTCCTTTTTTCTTAAAAGTTCCACAATATACTTGAACTTTTTTCTCTCTTGTCCACAGATAAACCCACTCAGCGCATTATCTGCGATGCGTCTCTATGAAGAAAGCATTATCTCAGGACTAATTTTAGATATTAAAATAAGGCTTAGAAAACATAGTTACAGTTTTCTTACTCCAAGTTTTTTCTTTTTGGTTTGGACATTTAGCTTTGTAGATTAAAAATTAAAGTATTTGGTTTAGAATTCAACTTTTTTAATCACAATTCATCTTAGAGTTTAAAAATAAAATGTTTTCTTAAACATTTGTCAAATTTTTTTTCAAGCATTAGCCTTTTTAACTAGAAAAAGCTAAACCCTTCTGTTAGAAGATCGTACTTTTTGCTTGAAAATTCATTTTTAGTGGTAAATTGAGAAGATGCATTCTCCTTCGATAGGATGGTTGAATGCAGCTTTAAATTTTCCGCCAATTAAGCTGACTTGAGGGTGGCGCTATATACGGCGCTATTACCGGTAACAGCTTATCGACTGGTGGCATTTTAGCATGGGCAAGGACATTTATCGTCTCTCGGTAAATTACATGTCACTGTTTTACTGACATAGGTATTGCAGCATTATCAGTTTCTCTAACCCGGGAATGATTTGATGTTTATCAACATTCACAACTTAATTATAACTGCAGTAGGCTGATTTTCGTTAAAAATCTTAAATTTACTAAAAATTATTCTAATTTTTAGTAATGGTAGTGTTGCATTTTAAACTTACCTCATTAATATTTATTTCCATTGAGGCATTCGTTCAATTTGCGTTTACTTTTTTCTGTCCAGTAAATTACAACCAACGATATAAGTTGATTCCAACACTGATAGGACGTTAAAACTAGCCCTAAACATTTTATAACCAAATTTGAGAATAAAACAAACTACAATTGGATACGATTAATTTTTATAGTAAAAAGTTTCCCACTGAGTTTTAAATCTATTACTTTAAAACCAAAAAGACTTATTGTGGATTCACTCAAGGGAGAGATGATTGCATATTTTAGTGTTCATTTGAATTCTATTTTATCCTCATAAATAAATAAGGTGCAGGATCGTTTCGAATAAATACAATTTTGACTGCTCAAAGTGCTATTTTGATTTGTCATCTAATTTTGCTTGCATAACAAGGTCCTAATGTTTAAATAAGGTGCAGGGTTGTTACGAGGAGCCACATAATATTGTTTTCTATTTGAAATGAAAGAAATTCCCAATAAACGGTTGATTTAAAATTCAATATGTAAGCATGCACAACAAGGTACTTATGGATAGCAGTGGCATGTCTTCAGCAAGGCAGTGACACGCAGCACCCAGTAAGAAATTCTATATAACAGAAGGGTTTTCTTCCTCAGCGATTGTCCAACTCCAAGCGCTCCTTTCGGTGGTAAATAGCTTTTTGAGCGAGGCAATTGAATTAATGCAACCTACACTACAGACTAGTTTATGCCAAACACCAACAAACCCAAAACAAGTCATCAAGACTCTTTTATACCACAACCTCAATCACCCAAGACCACCAAATTTAGTATCGGGATTTCTTGACGACAGGAGTTTGGCACTGGCGTCATCCGTGATTACTTCAAATACAGTTAGATTTTACCATGAGCTGTCTATTATCCACTCGTTTATACCACTCATTACGGCCGAACTACGACCTCACTGTCGACCTTGGCGTCGGGTATGCCTTGTCCCCGTTCATGTTTAGAGCTCTATGAATGACTTGGTAGTGAGCATCTACCAAGTGAGGTTTCCAAATAAGGTGCTGGCCCGGGAAGCGGTCTCGTCGGCCAGCTAGGACCAGGTCGGACTGATAAAGCTCCCCGCGATTGAGGCAAGTGAGCTTGGTTGGGCCAGGCTCACCGCACCCGAAGTAAAGCTTCCTTTTCCCTTTCGGAAACTAGCCTGCTTTGTGCCCCGTCTTCTGGCAATTCCAACAAAGCCAGGGGATGGGACCCAAATCGCGTACCGGCTGGGAGCACCCATCCCTAATCCAGCATTCCCTCTCATCGAACTCCCTGTCCGCCTGAAAACGTACGGGCCTGTTTGGCCTGATAAACGGCAGAATCTGTACGGGGTCAGATGAACCTGACACAAAACAACTGCGATTATGGTCCTTGGGGGTGTAGCGGGTATTGGGGTCCTCTCGGGGAACTTTGGAAGCTTGCAGATCCCTGGGATGGGGAGCTTCCATTAGTGTCGGTAATTCTAAACATCTAGACAAAAAAAAATTCGTGGCTGTTATCTGAGTTGTCAATAACTCATCTTATTTCAGTTATTTTCGTAGTAGTTTTTGAGATTCTTTATGTGTTCTTTCCCGACATATTTCCCGTTAGGGTCGACGAGGGTAAAAAATGCAGGCGACAAGCGACGTTTGAACAGGAACGGGCCCTCGAACTTCGGAAATAGTTTACCTGATATGTTATCGATTTTCTTTGATAGCCTGCGGTTGGATCTGACGACCAACTCTCCCACTTTGAAGTTTCTATCTCTCTTATTTGCGCTGTAGTACTTTGCCTGTACCTCGTAAGCTTTATCCACGTGTCGGCAAACTAGGGCACGTAAGTGATCCAATCGCTTCACCCTCTCTAGCCACTCTTCAGGTTGTGGTCTCGCAAGCTTACTACCTTTTTCTAGATCTCGACGCATTGATTTTTAGGGAACCGTACACAGCGCACTTATACGCGAAACGAAATTCCAGTAAATGTATATCCCAATCTTGATGGTTGTCATGAAGGAAGGAAATAATCATTGTCTTCAAGACTCTATTCAACCTTTCGGTAGGTTTAGTTTGGGCGTGATAAACTCGGGTCGTTGTGATGATGCCGACATTTCGACACATTTGTTCTAATAATTTATTTGTGAATCGGTGCTATGAACGGTATGAATTACTTCCGCTGCCCCCCAGCGAGATACTACCAAGTGCTCAAACGCTTTTCTAATTGTGGAGCCACCCGCCGTGCGAAACGGAAGACATTCAATCCATTTTGTAAAAAGTTCCTGGAGCACCAGGATGTACTTGTAACCCGCCTTATTCTTAGGAAAGGGTACCATGATGTCCCCCGCTATCACTGTCCAGGGCTGCTCCACAACTCTCTGACCCATCATGCCTCTGATAGGTCTTTTCGTTACCTAGGTGGGCAGTTTGGTGTTCGATATGGGATTCCTCTTACACCTTAGTGCTCAATTCTATGGGAAAAACGAGCTTCCAAGCCTCAGGATCGTTTAGTAACTCATCAGTCACCGCGTTCGGTTTATGACGGTATAACATCCCGTTCTCAACCTTCCAATCAGAAAAGATCTTGGGCCTGTCTCAAATCACCTGAAAGCATCGTAGGTACCATATGTCTGTCGTGGGCCGAGATCCATACTTGACACCGTCGTTTCGTCGTCCTCCGCCAAACTAGACAAAGCGTCAGGAGCGTGGGGTCGGGTTCCTTAGGTTATTCAACCACCCAAGGCTACTGTGGTCGGTGATGACTTTAAAATAAAATTCTTCTAGATACTCACGGAATTTTCGGATTTCATACACCATGGCAAGACATTCGCGTTCCGTCAACGTGTAGTTTCTTTCCCCAGGTAGGGGAGTTCTACTCGCAAAGGCAATTACTTTTTCCTCTCCGTCCTGCATTTAGGTCAAGACCACCACCAAACCCGTAGCGCTCGCGTCCGTCTGTAGGTTAAACGGGTTTTCGGCAACGTTCTTGAAACTCGGATAAGCGAGTGTGGGGGCACCAGTCAAGGCCATTTTCAGACAGTCAAAGGCCTCCTCCTGCTCCGCAACCCAAAACCATTTAAGATTAGTTCGGAACAATCGCGTCAGTGGTTCTGCCATGGTAGCGAATTCCGGTATAAATCGCCGGTACCAGGAGGATATTCCCGTAAGCCTGCGCAATTTTCAACTGTTTTTGGTGCGGCATAAGAATTTATTGGTTCTACTTTATCGGGGTCGACCTTGACGCTATCCCTATTAACGACAAATCCTAGATAATTTACTTCTGAGCAGCAAACCCCGCTCTTCTCCGGATTTATCGTCAAACCCGCTTCAGTAACTCGGTCGAGAACCCTTCCAAGCCACGAAAAATGCTTGGAAAAAGTCTCTGTGACAAAAATAGTGTCGTCGAGGGAGCTAAACACGTTTGGCTTCATCTTGGGAGTAATCACTCTATCTATTAATCGTTGGGAGGTTGCCGGAGCTCCGGCAAGGCCAAATGACATTCTCTTGAATTCGAATAACCTTCTTCCCGGCACTGTGAATGCAGTATAGGGTTGGCTGGGTTTCTGTAACGATCGGTTACTTATGAGTATTTCTACTGCCCGGAGCGGGTGAGAGGAGTTCTCTAATTATTTAATGTGACAGGGGAAACTCACCTCGTCAGATAAAATGTCACATAAAAAATTTGTCACGTTGAAACTGACTCTTATCATCTATAAACATCTCAGAAGACCAAAGTTGACGTATTTAATCCTATAGATAACGACCATACTTTGAATTATATAAGCTAATGAAGCAGTAGAATATTCATTTGTTACATTGCTAATTAAATTAATAATTATTACTGAATTCAATTTGTCCTTTAATTTAAAAAATGACGCTTTTCTGTACTTTGCTCTTATCCTCGGCTGTTATGTTGGATTCCATTGGTGAATATAATAATATAATAAATATGTAATTTAAGTGAACATCTTTTAAGTTTTGGACAAATCAGAATTTTTCTTAATTGATTTGCACAAAGTACCCGTACTAACTGACACTTCAACTAGCATTTATTGTGCATGTGTAAATAGTGTGTAAATACCTAAAAGCTCTGAAAAATATAAAATTTTGTTTAATTCTTGGCCGCAACTCGGCATAATTCTTAAAATTCATGAAATTGTTTCATGAAATTTACAGAAACCATTCTGTATGTTCCATTTTTTCACAGAATAAACTAAAAATATCTTCCGAGTGACTTCTTTTAGTCATATTTTTTAGATTAAAAACGACGGTTAATTATTTCTACAAATTGTGTGACTAATTGTAGGTTTCGATATTTTTCTATAAATGTTCTAATTTGCTTGACAAGTGATGATTTATTTCTACGTGAACGCGTTAAGTTTATACATACGTGCGAATGGAAAAGCCACGCCGCCAAAATGAAACCTTCGTAATTTGTAATTGAGAATATATTTCGAATAAATATTTCGTTAGAAAACGTATTTTTATCTTTATGAACAGCTTTCATGCTGAACGTTTCTTGTTACTAAAAAATTGCTTGACTACTTATGAACATGAAGATATGAGTTAATGATTTATAAATTTTTTCTGGTAGAAATTCATAACTTTTTAATAAAAATCATTAAGCATAGTTTCCGTAAGTTATTTAAAAAAATTCGGAGAATTTTCTGATTGGCCGCGTGTTAAATTAAAAAAAGGAATTGTTTTCTAAAATGGAAGCTTCTCGGGTGTACTGCGAAAGCGAAGAAAGCTACAAGTTTTTTTTAACAAAGGAAAGGATGTGGAATTTAATCTATAAGAATATATACTTTTAGAATTCGCATTTTTTTTAATTTCATAGGCTAAAGCCGTTATACAAGACAAATTTTGTCGTTTTTAGAATAAGCCCCTCAATTACAGCCACATTTCTAAACTCGTGATGTACCAGCATAGAATTGTGTACTTGAAAGAAAAATGTAACCCTGCCTTTCTTGTTTCAGAATTTAGTTTACAGTCTGAGCGTTTGTCTGATCATGACCCTCTTCCTGTTGTTTCTCGCTATGGGCCTTCTTCTTCATCTTCTCATGGCAGACATTCTCCAGACACGACTCTTGCTCTTGCCTTGCCTCATTATTCTGCCAGGTCTCCACCACCTGCCGAGCCATCTCTTCGCGCCAGGTCCGTGTCACCTCTTCGTGACAGGTCCAGGTCTCCTTCTCTCAGGCAAACTTTTCCAAGCGTACTTGGATATAAATTTGAAGAACTTGAATTCATTCGACTTAGTCCTCACAGCAATCCGAATCGGATTTTCCAACTTCGAAGATACGTTTTTCCTTCCGATAAGCCAATTGGATTGAAAAACCAAATTCAACTCCTCAAGCCCATGCCAACCGGAGAACAAATTGTTTTATCAACGTACAATGGAGACGTCTGTGCAATATTGATCAAAAAGTTAAACTATGCAACGAATTTTCGTGGAATATTCTTATCCAATCCTTTCTGGTCAAAGCGGGTGAAAATAAACATGCGCAGCGGCGCGGTTAAAGAATTGACCACAGAAGAAATTACGGAATGTCAAATAGGCGACAAAATTCCAATCACAAGGAGTTTTAGAATATATCGTGTGTGAAGCACAATTCTTTATACCGCTCATAAATAAAATAAAACAAACGCGCTCGTTTGTCAAATCTGGCGCTTGGCACTCCGTCTTTATGCTTACAACACATTTATGCATAGATTCTTCAACCCTTTCAGGGGCAGTGGGACATATACGTCCCACTTGTTTTTTCGCAGTTTTTTAAGCATTTCCGATACATTTCACCTTGTTTAGTGCACAAGTATTTGATTTTAGGCACTTAAGGGTTCATGTAAAGTAATTATCATGAAAAACTGTGTAAAATTGTAAATTAATAATTTGTTATAAATAATTGAAATCGAAAAAAGCACTTTTTTCGAATAAAATCGGCTGTTTATAAAGTACTAGTCCTATAGATGTCACTAATTTTTTCCAGTTAGATAACACGTAGAACTATAACATATATCTTTTGCAGAATTTTCGGCAGTCCAGTTTTTTTGTTTCATTTTTTGAATTCATAAAAACTTACGATTTCTGACGAATTTTCGGCATAAGTGCATGTAATGCACCGTATTTGTTATCGATTATTATTAAATCGTAAAAAAAAAAAAATGTTTTTCGGGCCACTGATTGAGAATATAATGTAAAAATTGCAAAATTTAAAATAAAGGATTCAAAATGGCGGATTCAAAATTACCGTTATATTAGTGCAAATTCGTATTTTTTTGCGATTGCTATGAAAGCTAGTGTATGGGGGTTTTTGAGGTCGCTGATTACAAATCTGATGTCAGAATTGAAAAATTCAAGAAGGCGGATTCAATACAGCCTCCACGGCATTGGAGTGGGGACCGTCCAAAAAATACCCATATAGCAAGTTTTGTGCCAATTGTACGAAATCTTCAAAATTATAGTAAAATAGTCGCCATATTGTATCTGCCATTTTCAAATTTGCCATTCTGACATCAAATTTGCAATCTACGACTCCAAAAACCCCCATACAACGTGTTTTGTGCAAATTGTTATGAAAATTCAACATTAGAGTTACATATACGCCATATTGGATCCGCCATTTTGAATTTTGCAATTCTTATGCCAGAATCGTGATCAGCGACCCCGAAAAACCCTAAGTTACCATTAATAGCAAGAATTAGTTTAACAGAAAAATGTGCCCCTGAAAGGGTTAAAATGAATTACAAGAGATTAATAACTTCTCACATTGATAATTACATTTGCTCACTTTTTCAATTATGAAATTATTCAATTTACAATGTACAATTCTAAAATATTATAGTTAAATCATTTATATTTTAAACGTACATTTTTAATGTAAAGGATCTAAAAATGCAGCTTGGAAGACTTGACATGTAGTTTTTGTTGTGTTTTGCAATTGAATTTTATTTTATTGTCACTTTATACCAATTTTTTAAATATGGCTAAACTTTAATAACTGATTGAGTTTTTTTCAGGAAAAGAACCTCCACTTTTTTAAAGTTTATGTAAAAGTAAAGTTTTCTGTGGTTGAAATCGTTAAAACCATTTTTTGTTATAAAGCACATTTTTTGACCAAATAAATATATTTTGCGATTTTTAATACCTATTTTTAAAGTTGGAAACGGTAAAGAAGGAATTGGTTAGAATTGTTAAGAAGTGACTGTAGGCAAAATTAAATCACAATTAAAATAAAGAAATAATCTTTTTTTTTAATTTCAAAACATCGAAAACTTTTTCTTTCCTGAGACATGATTTGATTTTTGTTTGAAATTTGAAACTTATGATAACAAACGTTTCAATCTTATCAACTATTAACATAAATTGATTTATGATTTTCAACATTGGTCTGTAGTTTGAGAACCCAAAATTGTACAGTATTTGATTTTGAAAGACGATTCTGAATCTGTTGAATAATAAAACACTTCTATTCAATTTAATAAATGTTTAATCTTTTAATTTAAAAAAGAAGGATTTTCTGTTACTCAGCACTAATACACGATTCATTTTCATAAGCTATTCCAAATGGAATAAAATTCAAATAAAATTATGAATATTAAATGAGCACTATGAATTCAAAATGTCCTTAAATTAAAATAATTTAACTTTTAATTTAAATACTAAACCATTTTTAAAAAATGGTTTAATTTTTCGAACATTGAAATGCTTAAAATGATGTAATTTTAAAGATTCACAAATTTATTGATTTAGTCTTCAATTAAGAGTACTGAATATGATAGCATAGCGTTTTTTTCATATTTGTTTACGAGTAATCTTTGAACTGTTCAATTTATAAAAGTTTGAAGATTGTAGTTTGAAGGCCGGAAAAAAGTTGAGAATTTTTTTCTCGATTATTTTATGATGATAATTTATATTTGATATCAATAATTAGAAACCTGAATGTTTTGCTTAAATTATGGAAAATTGTTCAACATATACAAAGGCGAGTCAGTCTGGCCAATTTGAGTTTTTATTTTGTTTAAATAATGCGATTTTATTCATCAGATTTCAACGGGGGCACTGAAGCCCTGTACTCAGTTTCATTCCACGGTAAAAATTAATAAAAATGCACTATTTAAAAAAAGGTAAGAGTCAAGTGGGCCAGAGAGTCACAACAATTAAAAAAAACTAATTGATTGGTTGAATATGAATATAACTTCAGTAGCTGGTTTTATTGTGTTAGTAATTTTATTTTATGATAAAATTTATTTCTGAATGTTTCGAAACATTATTGATAAAAGAAAATATTTCAATTTAAAATGATTTTTTAATATTAAGTACCAGCTAAAAAATAATTTTCGCACCTTTTAACGACAAATTATCGGTATACTTGCAATGAGCTTTCTGGGAAAATTAAAAATGACTGAATTTTTTTTCTTTAATTCATTTTAAGGTTTCAAGTTATCAAAGTATGTCGGAAAAGAAACTGAAAGATTTTCAAAAACATTTTTTTTATTTTTCAAGATTTAAATAACTTCAGGAAAAATTCGAATAATTCAAATTCAGATTTAAAACACATTTCCAAAAATTTCCAAAAATCAGGTCTCTGAAAAAAGATGAAGTTTTTTAAGATTTTACTAATTGAAATGATATTATCAGTTATGTCTTGTGAAAGAAA